>PVJC01052956.1:0-10975 GCA_004026665.1 Murina feae
TAGAATAGAATCAGAGGCATAGAATGGAGTGGATGGACAATTTTCGGGGGTTAAGGGTGTTGGGGGTGCGTGAAGAGAATGGACAATAATTGTACACCTATGGATGAGGACAGTGGGGGGGCAAGGACAGAAGTTGGGGTGGGAAATGGGAGGAGGGGAGCTATGGGGGAAAAAAGAGGAACAATTGTAATAATCTGAATAATAAAGATAAATTAAAAAAAAAACAAAAAACAAAAAAACAAACAAACAAACAAAAAATACTAAGGCTTGCCCGGCAGATATGACTCAGTGGTTGATTGTTGACCCATGAACCAAAAGGTCATTGGTTTGACCGTGTTGGGGCACATGCCCAGGTTGCAGGCTCAATCCCCAGTGGGTGATAATGCAGTAGGTAGCTGCTTGATGATGTTTCTCTCATCAATGTTTCTATCTCTCTATCCCTTTCCCTTCTTCTCTCTCTAAAAATCAATAAAAACATTTAAAAAAATAATGAAGACATAACACTTTACTAAGACATAACTAAGACATAATACTTTACTTAGACATAACTAAGACATAACACTTTTTCCTTACTTCTGTGGTCTCTCTTTTGACCTGTGATAGCATTTTAGAAATGTTCTATTTAATTCCATACTCCCTCAACCACAGGGACACATGTGCAGGAGTGAAAATCCTCACAGGCACCCATGAGGGATGAGAGGTCCTCTTCTGTGACTGATTTGCTCACAGGATCTATAGTAGGCAGTTGGACAAGTATGAGTAGAACAAGGATGGTGGGCTAGGTACAGAATGTCAGCAGGGTGGAAAGCCCCAGGTGCCTAGCGACAGACAATTGCCCCCAAGGGTAACCTTTCCTCCTGTAGCATATTGCTGATCACGTGGTAGACTCCCTGGAAGGAGGAACAAGGAAGCTATGGAATAGCTTTAGAAGACTTCTATACAAGCCTTTGCAGGAAGACCCCCTTAAGCATTAAGCCCTAGGGATAACATCCAGGCTTCAGTTGTGTTTCAGCCTCAGGCCCAGAAAAGCAGCAAGGCCAACCAGGGCATTAGGACCAGCTTTGATGACTAATGATTCCTTGCCTGGCACTGACCAATCCATGGAGACCATGACCTTGAAAGTACACACCTAGAAAACTGATGAATATTCTACTGAGATCTTCCCCTGGGTCCTCTCCTGAAATCCCTGTCCTTAAAAAGTCCTTTAGGTGTGTCTGTTTGCTTTCTTTCTCCTAAGCTCCAAGGGCCCCTCTTTTGCCTCTCTAACTTGTTTCCTGAGGCCACACAGCCCAGCTGGCTCACTTCTCCCACAGCTTACTTCTTCTACCTCTGTGACTTTCTAAATAAACTTTTGCTTGTATTTGAGTCTTGGCTTTGAATTCTTTCTTAGCCAGAATACAAGTACTCAGGTTGCTAAACCAAAGTTCAGTCACTGATAACAATTTGGTGCTGTTTCACTGCTAACAGATTGACTGACTTCCAGGTTGCCTTTCTTCCGATCTCTGGCTGAACATCCTGTGGCCAGGTTGAGAGCCAGGCATCTCCTCATCACCCACAGTGAGTGGGTAGCCCCAAGATATTGCATTGTCGGGCTTAGAGGTGTTGGGGACCTGACTGGGTTGAGAGAGATGCTTGCTCATGCTAAGTCACCAGCTGCGGCATTGGCAATTTGGGATAGGACAGTCACCTCTGTGCCCCACCCAGAAACAGTGCAGCACAACTGTGCCAACCTGATAATTGCCACACTCATGCCCTGGTCCCCAGTGGGGACAAAGGGTAACAGCAATCTGGGATGGAGCAATCTGGGAATGGGGGTTGGGGCGTGGAGGGGGGAGACAGGTAGGGTCCAGTACAGGGCGGTGGGGGAGGTGGGGGAGAAACAAGAATTATGTATATTAACACACTGTAGGCAGATCACGAGCATCCTTGTGTTTCTTATTACACAGTGTTTTACATAAATGTTAAAGGCACACCGTAAAATTAAATACCCATTGCATTTTGAAGTTATTTATCACATGTTCTTACAAGCTAATATCTTTTTAAAGTATGATACTTCGTTCAGTAGAAACTTACCTGGCCACTGGGTAAAGCTAGCAATAAAACCACTGGTGCGCAATGTGTTAAGATGCCAGTACAGCTCCTGGCACATGGTAGGCAGTCAGTATACAGAGTAGCTAATATCATCTTAAAGGCATAAGAGAGAATATTAAGTGACATTTGATTTGGTATTTTTCATTCGTTTCTTTTTTGCTACCTTTCTACTAATGTTAGTAGAATAAATAGGGAGCAGGCAAATAACCCTAAAATATCAGTGACTTAAGACCAGGTCTCTTCCTTCTCCTACACGTCCCTGTAGGTGGACTGGGACCCTGCTTGGTATCACCATTATTCTCCTGGAGACCCAGACCCATGGGACTTCGCTGTCACTGTGGCAGAGGGAGCCCTGGAGGGTCTCCTATCAGCCACTAAACGCTTGACCTAACAGTGACACACAGCATTTCTGCTCATAGCTCATTGGCCAGAACTGGTCATGTGTTTCTGCCCAACTGCTGAGGATCAGGAAGTATAATCTGAATGTGTGCTTAGAAGGTGGAGAGCCAGACTATTTGGTGACAAGTATGGAGTATTAATAGCCACCATTTATTGAGCAACTCTGTTATTGACAGAATGTCTGTGTCCTCGCCCCCCCCCCCAACCACCCATTAATATATTGAAATCTAATCTCCAAGGGGATGGTATTAGGAGGTGGGGCCCTTGGGAGACGGTTCATTACACACACAGAACCACAGGTTCCCCACGAGTCCCTGAATTCATTGCACATCAGAGAAGGGTGTCACTGTTGCACCACTTCTTGGGCTCCGAATGCCAGTAGAAGGAAGCATGTGCTCTGTAAGGCACTGCACCAAACCAGGTGTATCAAACTGGCTTCCCACTGATGAGTTCATTTATCGGTGCCAATCAGGTGCCAGGCACTGAGCTAGTAGCTGGGGATACTGTGAGCAAGGCAGGTGGGGTTTGCCTCGTGTGGAGCTTATAGTCAAGGGGCAAAGCAGAAGAATAAGAAATGATAACAGCGAGTAGGTGCTGATGGGGTGGAGCACAGGGCAGGAGCAGAACTGATGTCTGAGCCAACACGAAGGACAAGGAGGAGTTAATCAGGCAATGCGGTGGGCAGGGGTCTAGGACAAGGACCTGGATGTGGCAGAGCCAGAGTTCAGAGAGGAAAGCACAGGTGCTGCTCTCCTCACTTCATCCAGTCCCATCTGGAGTAGAACAGAGCTTCTTTGCTGGTGTCTGGCTCCAGGGGCATACATCTCAAGGGTAACTTGTCTCCAGTTGTACTCTTTCCCCCAAGAGTTGTCCCAGGGAACCCTAAAATGCTAGAAGGCTGGAGTCTAAGAACATTAGCTTCCTGGTCACTGGACCTTAAGACTGTAGGAAGGGTCACTGGCCGCCTCTGAAAACAGATTTTGGGTTTAAATTGTTCTCTGGAGATGTAATGGGAGAACTCCCCTGTGCTGGGAACACAGTGTGGTTGACAGAGCTCTCCCACAGGCACCTGAGGCATTCATAGCCGCCCCAGAGGGACGGAGGCAATATCAGGAGTGGCACATGCTTGGCTCCAGGTGACTGAACCAGTCAGGGCCACAGCTGGCAGAAGAGGGCAGGCAGGCAGGCCCTGAGCCTTCAGACTGAGCTTGCCTCCTCCCTCCTTGTACAGCCTCTTCTAATGGTGTATTAAAAAAAAATTTGGATAGATAGATAGATAGATAGATAGATAGATTTCAGAGAGGAGAGAGGAAGGGAGAGGGAAAGAGAGAGATAGAAACATCAGTGATGAGAGGGAATCATTGATCGGCTGCCTCCTGCACTCCCCACACTGGGGATCGGAGATCGAGCCTGCTGGGAATCGAACCGTGACCTCCTATTCATAGGTCGACGCTCAACCATTGAGCCACACTGGCCAGGCTAATGGTGTATTTTTAAATGCAGCCAGGGAAACTCCCAAGAGAAAATTCCTTCCCTTAAAGTTTACCATGTTCCCCCACACCTGGTCATTTTGGCTCCTTAGCATGTAATACAACTGTGACCTGCTTTTCGAAAAAAGATTACACTATGTAAGTGTCAAATTTACAAAAGGATTAAATTAGAACTTGATTTTAAAAAGACTTATCACAGCTTTCTTTAAACAGAAAGGTACCTTGGAGTCATTTCAAATGATTTGGTTTACAAACACTTGAGGGAAATAGGTGCAGAGAGGAAGGTAGACGGATGTGATTTGTGTGGGCAGAGTGTGTGTGCTGCTCCTAACCCTCGTACACATTTCTGTGACTTGAACTATCGTGCTCTGTATGTTGTGAGCATTTGTTTTCACGTCTATTACTCCCATTGTCACCGTGCCTCTCGCTGGCAGGGAACACATTTTTATCATCTGTGTATCCCCAGCATCCAGCAGAGTCACTGACAGCTGGAGGCATGTCTTATTTCCTTTCCATCCTTGGTACCTGGTTCAGGCACTGGCATTCGGGGGGCACTCAGAAAATGTTGGATGAATTGCATTCGCTATATATGTTTCCCACTTTGGAAATAGTGTGGATTTTTGTGCTTATAAAAATCCTTGCATTACTACAGTTCATTAAAACAATTACTTCATGTTCCTGGCTGAGGGCCTTCTGGAGAAGCTGGCTTCCCACTGATGAGCTCATTTATTGGTGCCGATCAGGTGCCAGGCACTGAGCTAGTAGCTGGGGATACTGTGAGCAAGGCAGGTGGGGTTTGCCTCGTGTGGAGCTTATAGTCAAGGGGCAAAGCAGAAGAATAAGAAATGATAACAGCGAGTAGGTGCTGATGGGGTGGAGCACAGGGCAGGAGCAGAACTGATGTCTGAGCCGACACGAAGGACAAGGAGGAGTTGATCAGGCAATGCGGTGGGCAGGGGTCTAGGACAAGGATCTGGATGTGGCAGAGCCAGAGTTCAGAGAGGAAGGCATAGGATGGGGAGAGGCGGTGGCAGAGGTTGGCCTGGGAAAGTGGGGAGAGACCCTGATACTGAGTGGAGGAGTTTCGAGTGAATTCAGAGGAGAAGGAGGAGAACATGAAAGGTGGTTCTGGCTGCAGCATGGAAGATGAATCAAAGAGACCAACACGAGGGTCAGTTTGGATTCTTAATATCCAAGGGAGCATTTTATTGTGGAAATAAATGAAGATCAACCAAATGCAAAGGAGCGAAGACTCTTTACTCAGCCCTTGCTGTACAAGGGCATCAGCCACCATCACTTGGTTTTGGTGGAGACTCACAGGCAGGCAGAGGAGTGGGCAGGCTTTACCATGGGAAAAGGGGGGGCTTCAGGTGTGCCCTGAGCAGAGGCCATTGGCATGAGGAAACTGTTTGCAGACTTACTGGGAGCGGGGCACCCAGTGTGATTGATTAAAGGAGCGTGTTTGGCTTGTTCTAGTTGGTCCTGCTTTGGAAGCGGGGACAATGTTTAGGAAAACTGTCAGTGGCTCATCAAGTCCTGGCCATTTTAGGTCCATTGTTGCAGAAGTTATTGTTGCCTCCTGGACTATTCCTAGAGATAGCAGCCAGGTCTCCTGTCTGTCTGACATGCAGCGGGCTGGCTTCCTGGGCTGGTTACTGTAGATAAGGGCTGGCTCCTGGCCAGGCAGCTGCAAGTGGTGGGTCAGAGCTCTATTTTTATATGTGGTCTGGCCACTGCCTGTACGGTCCGTTCTCATGATCATCAGGGAGAACTATTACAGTGGCTGGTGTTTAAATCAGAGTTGAAGATAAGAGCAGTCACTTTCATTAATGTATATTAATTTCTCCTCAGCAATGATCTCTAATTATGCAATTAGCCAATTAGATGATCTTAGACACATCATACCACATTTAGAGATTTATTTACTATATCTGACATTTTTCAAGCACTCTAAATGCCTGATTGGGAAGACTTGTAACCCTAACAGGTAACAACTTCCTAAATATTGGAGCACATTTTGCAAATATAATAAAATCTTAAATGTTGCAAACCATATTCCTCTTTTTTAAATTGAGGTATAATTATATTAATTTCAGATGTACAACATAATAATTCAATATTTGTATACATTGCAAAGCATATTCTTTTGAACATTCCTCAGACCTTTATCAACCTGATTAAATTTTAGTACACTTTTAAAAACTTTTTAAAAATACCAAGTCTGAAATAAATCACAGGCTCACCAATATGCCATATTAACCACTGCATTTTACAGGATAAGGATACAGAGTATCCCAAAGATTATAAATTTAGTCCTCTAATTAGCAGTATTAAACTACGGGTGTGAGGTTTTTGTTTTTTTTTTAATCATCTCAGTTTGTGAAACCAGTTACCCAAGAAAGAGGAGCAGTTTGACCACCTCAGGCACTTGGTGAAAAAGTTAGGACCACAATATTTTACTTATCGATTATATTTGAGACCGAGACCTGGGTCCTGGTACTACATACCTCCTAGACGAGTCTACCCACGCCACCAGGGAATATGTGGAGCCCTTTGTCTGAGGCAGGTTCTGTCTTCCATTGTGGGTGGACTTCCCAGACCATTCCTTTCACTGGGATTTATTGCGACTCAGTGCCTTCCATTTCTCTTGGGCGTCTTTCACCATTGCCCAGGACTTTTCTTAACTCCCTTTAATTCTGACCACCTGTGCAGTGGCCAACTTGTCACCACTTGATTGAATTAAATTAATATCTTTACCTTCTCGTAGATTCTGAATTCCTTATATATTTTGCTTGCCAACCTCTCAGGTTAGGGAGGCTGTCAAGGTCAGAGGCCTGGCTGGATGTGTGAATGGAGACCGTGTCAGAGCTACTTAGGACAGAGCTACAGGGGAGATTTAGTGACTGATTAGTTGTGGGGGAGAGAATGGGAGAAGAGATGCTGTTCAGATTTCTGGCTTGGACAAGTGGATAGAAATATGTTTTATGTAAAAATCACTGACCACCTGTTCAACATTAACTCCTTATGTATGATGATTTAATTAGCTAAACTTGTGGTCATTTGTAAACAGGCAGGTGCAGCACGCTAGAGGCAGCAAGGTGGGGCAGAGAGACCCAGGACCATGGTCGGGAAACCAGATCCTTTCCCAGCTCTGACTGACCTTCTAGCTGCCCAGGCTGGACAGATCTCTCCTCCCTGGGCCTCCTTTCTCCTCTGGTAAAGAAAACACACTGAAAATCTGAGTCTTATTAGCTCTAAAATGCATAAATCTGTCAAATGAGAGAATTGTATTAGACAAAGATTCATACACTTTTTCGATAATTTGATAAACACCCACAACTTTCTCCCTCAGAAAATTCATGAAGCCATTACATACCCTTCCATGGGGTTTGTGTGCAGTTATTCCTCCCACCCTCAGCACTCAGGGATTAGATGGTCTCCAAAGCTCTTTCATGCTCTTAAATGCTCTGATTTTGTGATTCTGCGAACAAAGATGTGTCCTTTTCAGCATGTTAAATCCCCTTATCTCTCCCAAGGAAACAAGGATGAAAATGGCACTGTTCTTTTCCCTTTGAATTACCCTGGCCGTCTCCTGAGAGTGGCCCCCTGGGGCAAAGGCTGTCTGTCTTGGAATTTGTTCCAGTGGTTACAATGCAGTCGGATGCCTTATAATGCCTAATTATAATAATATGGATTATGATAATATGCCATCTGTAAACCTTGAGATGCTTAGGACAGAGTTAAAATATTTTAAAAATCTGTACAAGATGGATGGACAACATTTAAGGGAATATACTATGAGCTTGAACTTTCATGTTACAATACAGGGTTACTTAAACACTCTCAGGAATTTATCTCTAAGAATCCATGTCTCACAGAATATCAGACTACATATATATATATATATATATATACACACACACACACATATATGTGTATATATATATATATATATATATTCAAGAATTATATGGAACTTTAATGTATTCTATATATTCAAAATTATTTGATTGATCACTAGACCTACCTTTATTCAAAATAGCAGCTTGATATTCAAGGTTAGCTTTCTTTATACTACATGGAACCCTGATGAAAAGTTTTGGCTTAGATAGTCGTGTTTTCTAACTGGCTGAGAATTTACCTCTTGAAATATTAAATCTTTTCTTTTTCTTTAGTGATTTTTGAGAGAGAGCTTTCTGAAACGTGCTATACACTTACTGCCTTCTTACACAGATTATCTGAAACATAGTTTCACTATGAGCATTGACTATCATATTGTGTTATATGATAGTCTTTAGTAATCTCTAGGCATAGGCAGTCTTATTGCCCATTAGGGTATCTGCAGAATGGTTTGGCCCTGGACAACAGAATTTTAGTTTTATTAGAGCTATCCGGGCACATATTTCAAAGAGACAACATGTTCTTTGAGGTTTGTTAAGAAAAACAGTAGTCCCCTTGCTCTTATTTCTCCTTCCCTGCAGAGAATCACTTTTACACTCTTTAGCAGACTTAAAAAATTACCTTTCATACCAATAAAAACATGGCTGTGTTGCTACCTGTTCATTTTTCTCTTTTCGGCTTTATCTATTGACTTCCCACTATGGAAAATGAGCATTTGTCTTTCACCTTTCCCCATCCCTACCACACAGACTTCCCACCTCCCAGGATAATTTATCATCATTTTAGTTACATCAGTATTTAGTGTTTATGAGTCTCTATGCTATTCAGAGCTTAACCATGTAGAAAATGATGATTACTTTTTCTTTCCTGCACAATTTTGTTTTCTCTCAAGTTAATAATTGTCTTTTTAAATAATTTGCTTCGATTTTCTATGCATTTATTTCTGATTCAACCCATTGTCCAAATTAGAGCTTCTCAAACTACTTGTGATAAAGAAGCAGCCTTTTAAAACATTTTCTAACCTGCTGCAGATAAATACTTTTACAAAATATAAAAATACATTTCTAGGACAGTTCATGGGTAGCAGCAGTGGACCCACCATACTTTGGGTAGCACTGTCAGAACTCTTGTTCATACACCTAAATACATTGAGTGTCCTGTCAGTTTTGTCTTCTTGGAGAAGCCTGTCTGGAGCCTTCTGACATGTCCCTATGGGTTAGTTGCCTTCCGTATACCAGGTATAGAGCTGTTTCATGGACTTGGGTTCTCCTTCTTCAATCTCAGAGTTTTTGTTGTTGTTTTGCCTCCCTCTTATTCTGGTTTCCATGTCATCCTCATTTTTTATTTTATTTACTCTCTTGTTTTTATGGAGCATATTCTCTAATAGCTTTCTGGAAAAGGATGTGTGGGGAAAAAAGTCTTTTTGAGACCCCAAATGTCAAAAATGGAAATGTTCTCATTTTACTCTCTTGACTGCTTATTTAGCTGAGTATAGAATTCTTGGTTGGAACTCATTTTTCTTCAGCTAGCTTTCTTGTCTTCCACCTCCCAGTGCTGTTGTTGACACGTCTAAGACCATTCTGGTTCCAGAAACTTTTTGTATGACCTGCTTATTTATTTTATTTTTTTAAGCTTATAAACTTTTCTCTTTGATCCCAAAACTTTTCCCTTTGATTCTAATCGTCTGATATTTCACATGATGTGGATTTATTTTCTTTCATATGCTGGGCACTTAGTGAGCCCTTTTAGTTTTAAGAAATGTTCTTTTTTTTTAAAAAATATCTTTATTGTTCAGATTATTACAGTTGTTCCTCTTTTTTCCCCCATAGCTCCTCTCCTCCCAGTTCCCACTCCACCCTCTGTCCCCATCCCCCCCGCTGTCCTCATCCATAGGTGTACGATCATTGTCCATTCTCTTCCCACACCCCCAACACCCTTTACTCCCGAAAATTGTCAGTCCACTCCCTTTCTATGCCTCTGATTCTGTTCTATTCACCAGTTTATTCTGTTCATCGGATTTCTTACTCGCTTGATTTTTAGATTCACTTGTTGATAGATATGTATTTGTTGTTCATAATTTTTATCTTTATTTTTTCTTCATCCTCTTCTCAAAGGATACCTTTCAGTATTTCATATAATACTGGTTGGGTGGTGATGAACTCCTTTAGCTTTTTTTTGTCTGTGAAGCTCTTTATCTGATTTTCAATTCTGAATGATAGCTTTGCTGGGTAAAGTAATTTGGGCTGTAGGTTCTTACTATTCATCACTTTGAATATTTCTTGCCACTCCCTTCTGGCCTACAAAGTTTCTGTTGAGAAATCAGCTGACAGTCGTATGGGTGCCCCCTTGTAGGTAAGTAACTGCTTTTCTCTTGCAGCTTTTAAGATTCTCTCCTTGTCTTTTGCTCTTGGCATTTTGATTATGATGTGTCTTGGTGTGGTCCTTCTTAGGTTTCTTTTGATTGGGGTTCTCTGTGCCTCCTGGACTTGGAAGTCTATTTCTTTGACCAGGTGGGGGAAGTTTTCTGTCATTATTTCTTCAAATAGGTTTTCAATATCTTGCTCTTTCTCTTCTTCTGGTACCCCTATAATTCTGATATTGGTACGCTTGAAGTTGTCCCAGAGACTCCTTACACTATCTTCAAATTTTTTGGTTCTTTTTTTCTTTTCTTTTCTTTTTTCTTCTGTCTCTTCCGGCTGGGTGTGTTTTGCTTCTTCATATTTCATGTCTTTGACTTGGTTCTTGCGATCCTCTCGTCTGCTGTTGGATCTCTGTATATTATCCTTTATTTCAGTCAGCGTATGCTTAATTTATAGCTGGTCCTTTTTCATATGCTCGAGGGTCTCACTAAATTTATCGGCAGTCTCTAGGATATTCTTGAAAAGTCTTATAACTGTGGTTTTGAACTCTATATCCAGTCGTTTGCATTCCTCCATTTCTGTCTTTTGTGATCTGTTTCTTAGTCTCCACATTTTGGCTTTCTGTTAGGTGTCCTATAGGGCCCAGTGATTCAGCCTCCCCAATCACCTGGGGTGGACACTCTTGTTGTATGCCTTTGAAGGCTGGGTGCACAGTCTTGTAGTTATCACTGGGAG
>PVJC01052957.1:0-10982 GCA_004026665.1 Murina feae
ATGTTTTTTAAAAATAAATAAATAATAAACTAGTTCTCTTTTGTGTCAGTTCTGGTCCTCAGAAGACATCAGAATAAAGTCTCTGGACAAAGAAATTGTCCACCAAGACTAAGGTGACCAGATTTTAACATTGGTAAAGCGGGACACCATTGGCCGCTTGGCCGCCGAAAACCGTATATTCCCTTCCCGTTCTCCCGCCATTCCCTAGCTTGTCATGTATTCTTTCCAAAAATCAGGACTTTTTTTAAAACACCGCGGGACGCGGGAAAAATTGTTAAAAATCGGGACTGTCACACCAAAAGCGGGACGTCTGGTCACCTTAACCAAGACAAATCTCTGACAGATATTTTAGATTCAGACCCCACAATGAAGACAGCTATGGGTCTGATGGAAGATTTGTTTCCTCAAAATGTTAACTTGCTTTAAGAAAACAGAATAAAGTGGAAGGTGGTGTAGAGAACTGTCAGCTGCCCAGGATATGAAAGCAAGAGGGGTGAAGACAAGAAAGCAAAGGACATGTTGGTCAACTGTCCTGCCTACTACAGTAGTGTCTGTTCCCAAAGTGGAACTTCTGAACATAATTAGAGATAAACCAGAAGAAGTGAATAAAGAAGAGGAGCAGGGAGATGTCAACAGAAAGAAGGCCACACTGATGGGAAGCCTTACCCACAACCTTGAGACACTCCAGAAAGAGAAAGAGAGTCTGCCAATGGCCATCAAGCTCAATAATGCCTTGGGAGAAGAGGCGGCAATAGACCCTTTGATCAGTGAGCTCTGCAAGCCCAATGAATTTGACAAGTACAAGCTATTCATTGGAAACTTGGACAAGGTGATAAACCTGCTGCTCTTCTGGTGGAGGCATCTAGCCTACATGCAGAGCTTCCTTATTGGCCTTGGTGAAGATGCCAGTAATGAAGAAAGGAGCCCTTTCAACAAGAACAAGAACGGCCTGGCGAGGCAACACAATGGTTCCCAGGTGCTTAAAGATAACCTGGACCAAGGGAATATGTGGTCAATTGGCATTCTGGCCGATTACTTTTCAGAGGAACAACTCTTGGTTACTAGCACTTTGTGAAAATGAAATCAACACCCTTCACTGAGCAGTGAAAACTGGAAAAGATAAAATGGGGCCAGGAATAAGTGAACTGTCTGCTGAAGAGTCTTCCCTTGGATTTCATTCCCAAGGCAGGGGCCCTGGCTCTCCCTTCAAACTTCACCAGTGTAATGACTCTTTTTAGGAGATGTACTTTCACTGATATTTTCTCAACATTAACTTCTCCACATTATCATCGTCTAAAATGCCCAACCAAAATATCAACCTTTCTTTCAATACTATTTAATCTGAAAAAATGTATCAGTAAAAAACATTGTTTAAATTATATGGCTATGGGTGGGCATTCTGGATAAAAGAAAAATATTGTATCCAGGAAAAAAGCCTGTTTTGTTTTTTTCCATCTCATCCTTCATAATTGACCTTATGAGAACTTAAATGCTGCTCAGAACTTACCTGTTTCTGTTATTACTTTCTAGTAGAATGAAAATTAATGAAACTGTGATAATTGATTAGAGAGCGTTTGTTTGATTTTCAATAGGCTGAGGTGACAGAGATCAGAGGTGTTACCCTCAGGCATGTATCCACAGGGGTCTTCCTTACTTGTGGGCAGTGTATCCTGATGACAGGTACAAGTACTCATTAATGAAGGGTCTATGACATAAAATCCCTAAAGAGAAACACAAACACAGAAGAAAATGATAAAACCTTGACCATTGTTGTTATTTATATTTTTTAAATGAAAAAGTTCATTATGCTTGTGTATGAATGACTTATTTGGTTCCATTTTTTGGTGGACTTAGACAATTTTCTTTGAGCTTTGTATTTTGTGAAAACTTTAATGAAATGAAGAATTCCAAAGATGTAAACAAAATAAAATCACTCCATTCAAGAAGTGTTTGTGTGAGGAACTGAATATTTTTATAGGACTGTGTATTGAAAAGCTACTCAAAAGTACCTCAGGACAGCCCTGACTGGTTTGGCTCAGTGGATAGAGCGTCAACCTGCAGACTGGAAGGTCTCAGGTTCGATTCCGGTCAAGGGCATGTACCCAGTGGGGGTTGTGCAGGAGGCAGCTGATCAATGTTTCTAACTCTCTCTCCCTCTCCCTTCCTCTCTGTAGAAAATCAATAAAAATGTATCTAAAAAAAAGCACCACAGGACATTTACTTCACTATAATGAGTTGTCATTTATTGAGTGCTGAATATGATGATAGAGGATGTGACCTATCTCAAGTGTCTGACTCTAGGACACATACATGCTAACTCTCACTTTAGTATCCAATCTAACAGACCAAATCCTCTGAGTATTTGTCTTGTTGGCCTCCAAAGACAAGGAAGATACCAGGTCTGGTGAAGGAAGGAACTTGCAAGTCTATAGCAAGTTTATATAGTAACTAGGGGCCCAGTGCACAAAAATTTGTGCACTCAGGAGGTCCTTCAGCCCGGCCTGTGCCCTCTTGCAGTCTGGGATGCCTCGGGGGATGTCCACCTGCTGGCATGCCTGGCCAGCCTGGGTGAGGGGCTGATGGCTGTTTGAAGGCTGGCCAAGCCCCCCAGTGTGGACCCTCACCTCATTGGGGTCTGGCCAGCCTGGGTGAGGGGCTGAGGGCCGTTTTCAGGCTGCCCACTGTCCCTTCAGGGTTCGAGTCCCTACTGGGATACCTGGGCAGCCTGGGTGCGGGGCTGAGGGCCGTTTTCAGGCTGCCCACAGTCCCTTCAGGGTTTGAGTCCCTACTGGGGTGCCTGGGCAGCCTGGGTACGGGGATGAGGGCCATTTTCAGGCTTTCAGGCTGCCCACAGCTCCCATTGACCCAACGTCCCAGCAAGGCTGGCTGGAAGCAAGTTTCTCGGGTTTATTTATCTTCTATAATTGTTACACTGTTGCTTTAAGCCAAGGCCTAGGCAGGTAATGAAGCCTCCTGTTGGCTTCAGCTCCATGGCTTCTATAATTGAAAGAATGTTGCCTTAGTAGAGGCCCAGCCAGCCTAGGCAGACAGTTTACTCCTGGTGCAACGGAAGCCTGCCGTTTACTCTAGCTCCATGACTGCTGGACTCCATCTTGGCTGGGTTAATTTGCATACAGACACTCTGATTGGCTGGTGGGCGTGGCTTAGGCATCCCAGAGAAACGGTCTATTTCAATATTACTCTTTTATTAGATTAGATGATTCTTATAGTCCTTCCTCGAAGGGACCTATTGCCATTTACTTAGCGAATTGTACACTGAGTAAAAATTCTCAGGTATTTTTAGGCTTTTTGACATGGGGTTCTTGTTGACACTGATGCCTGAAGACATGAGACATATTCATGGCCCTCTCTGGAAAAGAGAACATACGAATTAGCCCAGATTGACTCACTATGGTTTTACTGGGTCTGTCTGTCCACACATGGATCACTGTTGTTCTAACAAGTCCATGAAATAATTTGCTTGTCATCTCCCTGATCCACAAATATATAATTAGAATACATATATATGGCAGGTGGAAGAACTTCCACATTAGTTCCTTAGCTTATGAGGAAAACTCATTCTGGGGAAATCCAGGTGGAAGCCTCTGAAGCTGCTACCAATGCAGCCAAGATAGTAAATTAAAAAACCATACAGCATCATGTGAGGAGTGGGATAAATTTGTGCCACCCTTAAAAGACTTAACTGATGCAGGGATAATGATGTCCATCATTTTCCCTAAATAAGTCCAGAGAGATTAAGAAGGAGAATAAACTTCCACAAACTCAAATTAGCCCAAATTGCAGCTGCTGTATTGGATATGGTATCCTTACTAGAAGACATTAGCATGGCTTCAAGGACATGGTATGTGGACACCAATCTAGCGTATGAGGTTTTTCCCATCCCTACCATGAATAACATCCTGATGCAGTTCACATTCACGTGATTTAGACAATAGAATTAATTTATGGCTTTTTCTGAGGGATATGTTAACACTCTAATTCTGTTATTACATAGTTTGAAATAGTATAAAATACACCTATGTGGTCAATTAATATTTGACAAAGAAGGCAAAAACATACAATAAAGACCGTCTATTAAAAATTGTTCTAGGAAAATTGGACAGAAACATGCAGAACAATGAAACTAGACCATTTTCTTACACCATAAACAATAATAAATTCAAAATGAATTAAAGATTTAAATGTAAGACTCAAAACCATAAACCCCATAGAAGAAAACATAGGCATAAAATATCTGAAATTTCTCTTAGAAATATTTTTCTGATATATCTCCTCAGGCAAGGGAAACATAAGAAAAAGTGCACAAGTTAGACTACATCAACAAAATGAATACACCCCACTGAATGGGAGAACATATTCACCAATGATATATCTGATAAGGGGTAATATTCAAAATTTGTAACGATCAAAAAACCTAACAATCCAATTTAAAAATGGTCAAAGAACCTGAATAGACACTTCTCCAAAGAGAACATACAGATAGCCAATATATACATGAAAAGATGCTCAATATCACTAATCATCAGAGAAATACAAATTAAAACCACAGTGAGACATCACCTCACAGTTGTCAGAATGTCTATCATTGATAAATCAACATACAAGTGTTACACAGTATGAAGCGTCCTCAAAAAAACTAAAAATGGAACTGCCTTATGAACTAGCAATTCCATTTCTGGGGATTTACCTGAAGAAATCCAAAACTCATTTGAAAGAATATATGTACCCCTATGTTCATTGCAACATTTATAATAGCCATGATATGGAAGCCACTCAAGTGCCCACCAATAGACAAGTGCATAAAGAATAAGTGGTACATATGTACAATGGAACATTACTCGACCATAAAAAATAAATTAAATCTTACCATTTGAGACAGCATGGATGGATATAGAGGATATTATGCTAAGTGACATAGATCGATCAGAGAAAGACAAATAGCATATTATTTCACTTTTATGTTGAGTCTAAAGGGATTTGGTGGACAAGGTGAAAAATGTGAAGGGATTAAGAAGAAAAAATTTGTAGTTACAAAATAGTGACACGGATGTAAAGTGCAGCATAGAGGATATAGTCAATAATATTGCAATAACTATGTGTAGCACCAGGTGGGTACTGGAAATATTGGGTAGGAAGACACTTTGTAAAGTATACGATTTTCTAAGCACTATGCTATACAACTGAAACTAATACAAAATAAGACTGAAAGTAAACTGTAATTTAAAGACAGTAAGAGAAAAAATAACATCCTATATGAAATATCATTTCTTTTTAAATTTATCTTTATTGTTGAAAGAATTACAGATGTTCCCTTCCTCCCCCACCCCCCATTTACCCTTTCCTCACCACTCCTGCCCTCTCCCTAGGTCTTCACCGCACTATTGTCTGTGTCCATAGGTTATACATATATCATATAAGTTCTTTGGTTAATCTCTTCCCTCCCACCTCTCCTGCCCCTTCCCTCTGATAACCATCAGTCTGTTGCATGCTTCCATGTCTCTGGATCTATTTTGTTTGTCAGTTTCTTTTGTTTTCTTTTAGATTCCACATTGAAATATAATTTCAAAAGCAATACTTCAATCATGAAAATGGTACATAAGGAATGAATGTATTTTAGTTGAATAATAAGTTATTTCAATGCAATAAAGCACATAATAATCAGCTTAGGATGAAATAGCTCATATAGGGTTCAAAAATCAACAGCCTCTAGGCGCTATCTGAAATTTTACTCTAAATACCTTTGGTTCTTCACTATGAGCTTATTTTCTTCATGGAAAAGAATGAGTAAAGACCTATTTACATTCTTCTGCTCAAGTAAATACAAATATAATTTTAGAGAAAGAAAAGGTGTAAAATACGTGGCCCACTATATAGATGGCATAATGTAGTTTGCACCATGTAAGAAAGAACTGGCAGGTATATATGGCAAAATATGGTCCACTCAAAGGCCAGTGAGTGATTAGTTGTAGGGCACAAATAGAGAAGAAGCCAAAAAAGGAATGTCAGGAATCCTCTCATCAAAGGCCTTGGGTAGTGTGTTAATAGGGCTGTGTTTTATTCCTTGATCAATGGAAGCCTTTGAAGAGTTTAAAGCAGGGGCATGATAAAATCAGGTTTGTATTTTAGATATATCACTTTAGCAGAACTGTTGAGGACAAGTTAAGTAGGAGAGGAAAGAGTCCACTTAAGAAAAACTAGCAACAATCAAGTTTTATTGATGTAACAATAGCTAGAATTAAGGCACTAGTAGTAGGAATAGAGAAGAAATAAATCCAAGGGATAATTCAGAGGTAAGACTTGGAAGCTAAGTAGATGAAAGAGAATAATAATAAGTGATCAAAAATGATTCCTAAATTTTTGATTTAGACCATGTGGCTGGCATTGCTGTTTGTTAAGATAGAAAATGGACTCAAGATGGCGGTGGGGAATTTATCCATTTCTTCTAGGTTATTGAATTTGGTGGCATATAGTCTTTCATAATGTTTTTGTATGATCCTTTGTATTTCTGACTGTGTGTTCTCTTTTTTCCATAGTGAGTCTAGCCATAGGTTTGTCAAGTTTATTAATCCTTGCAAAGAATACAATCTTTGTTGCATTAACTTTTTGTACAATCTTTTTGTTCTCTATTTCATTTAATACTGCTCTAATTTTTATTATTTTCTCTCTTCTGTTGACTTTGGGCTGCTTTTGTTCTTTTTCTAGTTCTTTAAGATGTAACATTAGGTGGTTTACTTGGGATTGTTCTTGTTTCTTGAGATAGGCCTGTAATGATATAAACTTCCCTCTTATCACTTGTTTTGTTGTATCCCCAAAGTTTTAATATGTCATATTGTCATTCTCATGTTTCTCTCTATATTTTTTGATATCATCTTTTATTTAGTATTTGACATAGTCATTTTTTTAAATAACATGTTGTTTAATCTCCACATATTTATGTGGTTGGGTTTTTGTGGAGGGCATTTTTTATCTCTTTTCTATAGTTGATTTCTAATTTCAAAGCATTGTGGTAGAAAATTTTGCTTGTTATGATTTCAACCTTCTTAAATTTGTTGAGGATAGTTTTTTGACCCAGCATGTGGTCTATGCTTGAGATTGTTCCATGTGCACCAGAGAAAAAAATATAATCTGGTGTTCCGGAATGAAAGGCTTTGTAAATATCAATTATGTCCATTTAGTCTGATGTGTCATTTAAGGCCAATATTTCTTTATTGATTTTTCTATTTGGATGATTTACCTGTAGCTGTGAGTGGGAGTATTTAGGTCCCATACTATGATCGTGTGGTTTTTTTTTTTGTCAGTATCACCCTTTAGTTCTATTAGTGGTTGCTTTATATATTTTGTTGTTCCTTGATTGAGTGCATATACATTGAAAGATGTTTTCTTCTTGATTTAGCGTAGCCTTTATTATTACAAAATGCCCATCTTTGTATCTTGATACCTTTCTTATCTTTACAAGTAAATCAATTTTGTCAGATATAAGTATGGCTACATGTGCTTTTCTGTGGGTGTCATTTTCTTAGAGAATAATTTTCCACCCTTGTACTTTGAGTCTATATTTGTCTCTGCAGCTTAGATGTATCTCCTGATGGCATACTATGGTTATGGTTGACGTGGTTTTTTTAATATCCAAAATGCTATTCCGTGACTTTTCATTGGTGAATCCAGTCCATTTACATTTAGGGTAATTATTGGTGTACGAGGATTTCCTATAGCCATTTTATTTTTTGTTTTCTGGTAGCTCTGTGCCTCCATTGGTTCTTTTCCTTTGCGTTTCTGTTTTTTGTTTTGAGGTATTATTTACTTTTTCCTTCCGTTTACTCTTTTTTTAAAATTATATCTCAGTTTCTTTTTAATGTTGTTGCTGTTATGTTTATGTAAAAGAAAGTTTCATCTATGTATTAGTCATTTTTCTTCTGAATGCATATAATCTCCATCTCCTTTTTCAAATTCAGACCTTTATAACTCCCTTCTTTTATATTTTTAGTGTCACCAATTACCTTTATTTACATTCCTAGTTCATTTCTAAATTGAAGTAGCTATTGTCTTCTTCTTCGTTCTTTTTAAATGTTATTACCTCTTTTAAACTTAATGTAATATTTAAGTATATAGTACCCTATTCTAAAAATGGTTATAATATCCTGTTTCGTCTTACTCAAAGATTTGTGACCTTTTGTTCTTTGTTTCAGGTATAATAACCACCTTGAGTATTTCCTGCAATAGGGGCTTCTAGTGATAAATTCCATCACCTTCTCTATGTCTGAATAAGTCTTTCGTTCTTGCATATCTAAAAAATACCTTTGCTAAATATATTATTTTTTGTTGGTAATTTCTGTCAATAGCTTGAATATTTAATTCCACTCTCTCCTAGCTTGTAGAGTTTCTGCTGAGAAATCCAATGATAACTTAGTGGACTTTCCTTTATTGGTTACTGTCTTTTATTTCCTGACTGCCTTGAAAATTCTTTCTTTGTCGTTAAATTTTTTGACAGTTTTAATACAATGTACCTTAGAGAATGCCTTTTTGGATTAATGTAATTAGGTATTCAGTTTGCTTCTTAGATTCTAGGATCTAGCTCTTTCCATAGCTTTGGGAAGTTCTTGTCAATGATTTGAATAGGCTGTCCATCCTTTTATCCCTCTCCTTTTATGGTATGTCTATGATTCTTATATTGCTCATTATGATGGAATCAGATAGTTCTCAAAGAGTTCTTGCACTTTTTCATGTTCAAGTATCTCTCTCCCTTCTGCATCATTTCTAAATTTCTATCTTCAACCTCACTAATTCGTTCCTCCATCTGGTCAGCCCTATTTCCTAAGTTTATCCTTTATCTCTTTTGTTGAGGTCTTCATCTCCATAATTACTATTTGTTTCTTTTTTTAAAGTTTCAATTTCTTTTGTAAAGTATTCTGTTTGTTTATTAGTTTTATTTCTGAGTTCATTAAACTGCCTATCTGTGTTTCCTTTCTGTTTATTTTCTGGAACATTTTCCCTTCCCCCTTTTTTTCCAGAGCTGCATTGTGACCTTGTTTTTTCATGATATTAATGGATTGCTTCTCTCTCTATGCATCTATGTGTTAGTGGTAAGGCTCTAGTAGATTTATAAGAAGTCTTTCTATTGTTTTCTAGTAGGTAGTGCTGAAGCACAGATATTTAGTTCTCTTGCACTGTTCTGACTTTTCAGATCTCTATGGTATAGTGGAGAATGCCTGGTGCTCCTGGGTGGGCATATTCTCTGTGTTCAGAACACCTCCATCTCAGGGGATTAACCCTGAGGAGAATGTGGTGGGTGATAGGGTTCCAAATCCATAAAATATCAGTGCTGTCCTCTGCAGCCAGACACTACTTCAGGCAGCCTTGATGGGTGGACTTGGAGTTACCTAGGGAAAATGGTTGCTGCCTTTGTTGTTTTGTTCTCCCAGTATTGGTGACTGACAGACCTCAGTGGCTTTCCCTCTGTATCTCTACAAGACCCTCGGATTAGTTGCAGAGTATGCCTGTTGCTCCAGGGAAAAGATGTTTCTGTAGTAGCATTTCTCAGGTTTTCAGATAATGTGCCATGCAACACAACACTCACTGCTATAGCTTCTTCTGGGGGCTGCTGTTAGCTCTGAGAAGGTGAGGGAAGAAGAGCTCTGGAGAGGGTGAGGGAAGGCAGCTAGGCTCTGTAACTTTGTTTCTCTGCATGGAATGGCAATATCCAGACAATCATGGCTACAATTCTGAGCTTTGTCTCTGCCAAGGACACTGAGTTCAGCTGCAGTGCATACTGAGCTACAGGGATGCTCACTATATCTCTCTGTACCTCTGGACAGAGGGAGTATCAGCGGCAACCTGATTCCTTTCCTATCTGGAGACCCAAGATATGAGCTTCAAGATATGAGTTCCAGCCTATGAGCCTTAGGATGTGTCCTTGACACCATCTTAGCTCTTTCCCCTTCCCACCTCCCGGGTTTGCTCCCACTCACTTGCCCAACTTCAGATGTTTTAATGCACAGATCTGTTTGTACATTAAACAGGGAATCCTTTGTTGAATTATAGCTGTTCAAATTGTGGAAACTTCAAGGGAAGTGATCAAGGGGATCTCTCATCTACCATTTCTCTGATGTTGCTCACTTTTTCTTTTTTTAGTCAATACGTAGTGCTACTGTGTGTATATTTTGTGTATTTGATAATTTTTATTAATTCTAGTTTCTCATTAAATAAATTTCACTCTTTTCTGTAATTAAAGTTTTCCCTCACTTTTTGTACATTTTAAAAGGTAGTGTCTTTTTTATTGAATTTATTGGGGTTGCACTGGTTAATAAAATTATACCGATTTCAGAGGTACAATTCTATAATACATTTTCTGTTTATTGTGTGCACCACCCCAAGTCACGTCTCTTTGCATCACCTTATCACCCCTTTACCCTCTCCTACCTCCCCCAACAGCTCTGTCCCATTGATAATCACCATACTGCTGTCTGTCTATGAGGGGTTTGTGTTTTGTGGGATGTTTGTTTTTGTGTTTTTCTTGCTTAATCCCTTCAGTTTTTTCACCTAGCTCCCACATCCCCTTCCCTCTGACAATTGTCAATCTATTCTCTATATCTATGAGTTAATTTTATTTGTTTATATTGTTCATTAGATTCCATCTAATATACTAAAAGAGAAACATGAAAATTTGACCGTTACCACCAGCCAATCAGAGCGGCTGTATGCAAATTAACCCAGCCACAAACCAAAGGCTTCTGTTCACAGCCATGCCCACCAGCCAATCAGAGCAGCTGTATGCAAATTAACCCAGCCAAGATGGAGGCCAACAGCCAAAGTCTTCTGTTGTAACTGCCTGCCTAGGCTGGCTGAGCCTCTGCTCACAGCCATGCCCACCAGCCAATCAGAGCGGCTGTATGCAAATTAACCCAGCCAAGATGGAGGCTGGCAGGGTGGCTCTGCACTGGGAGCCTCTATGGCCGGCCGGCATA
>PVJC01052958.1:0-10986 GCA_004026665.1 Murina feae
CCGCGTCCCCCGGTGCCAGCCCTTCCCCGAGCCCGTGCGCGTGCCTCCGTACCTCTGTACTTTGCTTCCGCTGCTGCTCTGAGTCTCAGACTCTTCTCTGGTTGTAGGATTTTCACTCAGCCAGCCGTCCTGTGGGTGCGAGTGGTATCCGTGCGTTCTTCTCGTGGTTTTTCTGAAATAGTTGTTCACAGCTGCATATGCGGTGTCTACCCTATGCCGCCATCTTAATCCTCCTCTGGCTCTTCTTATATCTCTGAGTTCTAGGAGATACCTCAGGATCCTTAAAACAAATATTTTCTTTAACCTAATACTGCTACTTCCAACCAAATATACATGTGTCTGATATACGTTTTCCACAGTCTACACTGTTTGGCCTGTGTTTCTTTTATGTGATTTTCCAGTATGTGATATAAACTCCCTCCTCCAAAATAAGAATCATTCCTACAAATAGATGCTTGTTGACAGAAGATATATACAAAACACCCAGAGGTTAGGCTTCTACTACTAAATAAAAAGCACATTAATCTAGGAAATAAGAACAAAGATTGATTGTGTATATGTAGTATTTTTAATCAAAATTTTTACATAAAATATAGTCCTTTAAATATTGAAATGCCTACACTATCATTAGGGTAAATAAATGCTCAGTCATACTGCCTCAGTAGAGTCATTGAAATTATACCTAGGTTTTTAAACATGAATATAAGCAATATATTCAGGTCACTTTTTTTCTGTTTCATTTACATGACATCTGTGAAAATAACTGTTATCATTCTCTTTAGGTGCTAGTACATAGCTTCAAACCTGTAATTTTAAAATGCATTATTCAAATCCTAATTTTAATCGTCACTTAAAATAGGCCATTTCTTTCATTCTAAAAGTAATTTATCAGCCTCTCCTGCCACTCCCTCTTTTATTGACTAGGCATACTCAAATAATTTCAGAAAATAAGAAAAAGGAGGTATAAAAACAGCAAATATTTATATAGTCACTCTCATTTTTACAAACTATATCACCTAACAGTTTTCAAAGTTCCTAAAAAATGTGCTTTTTTTGTATTTTATGCTCAGAAGAAGTAGCATCTTATCTAATAAAAGAGTAATATGCAAATTAACCATCACTTCGCAATAAAGATGGCAGCACCAACAGCCAATAAGGAGGGAATATGCAAATTCATGCTATAAAGATGGCGGCCCTGGCTGGAGCCAGCTGGAGAGCGGGCAGGAAGCCAAGCCTGGCCAGAGAGCAGGAGAGTGGGTAGTAGCAACCCAGGACACCAAGTCTGGCTGGAGAGTGGGAGAGCAGGCAGGAAGGCTTGGTGTCCTGGGTTGCCTCAGTCACCCAGGAATGGGCTTAGGAGCAATCAGGCCAGGAGGGGAGGGCAGTTGGGGGTGATCAGGCCAGCAGTAGGGGAAGTTGGAGGTGAGCAGACCAGCAGGGGGGAGACCACAATCAGGCCAGCAGGGGGGAAATTTGGAGGCAAATAGGCTTGTAGGGAGGCCAGCTGGGGGTGAGCAGCCCAGCAGTGGGGGCAGTTGGGGCTGATCAGGTCAGCAAGGAGGGCAATAGGAGGCAAACAGGCCAGTGCGGGGAGCAGTAGGAAGCAAGTAGGCTGGCAGGGTGGGCAGTTGGGGGCAATCAGGCCAGCGGGGAAGCAGTAGGGGGTGAGAAAGCTAGCGGGCAGAGTGGTTAGGGGTGATCAGGTAGGCAGGCAGGTGAATGGTTAGGAGCCAATGGTCCCAGATTATGAGGAATGTCCAACTGCCAGTTTAGGCCCCACAGGGTTCAGGCTTAAACCAGCAGTTGGACATCCCCCAAGGGGTCCCAGATTAGAGATGGTACAGGCTGGGCTGAGGGACACCCCCACCCTGTGCACAAATTTTGTGCACTGGGCCACTAGTAAATAGTATAAATATACCCCATGTGTGCTGGGCCAGCTCAGCCAAGGGTTCAATGAGGGGAGGCGAGGAATGATGTAGAAAAGAAAAAGAACAAGCTAGCTCTAGATGGATCTCCTGTGCCTGGCTACAGAGAGATCCAGACACCAAGCTGAGCCTTTATTTTGTTGCCAGAAGTAAACAAAGTAGTGGTAACCATAGTTACAATGTTCTTGTGAATTTCACTTGTTTTGGCAGCACATGCTGCATCTACCTCAGCCCATTAGCTGCCCAGATAAAATCTAGGGAGCATCATAAGGTCAAACCTAGTTATGCTAAGAAGGCTGTGCCCTCTATGCTGGGACTTGTTTGTGGCTTTGCCAACAGGCAAGTCCGAGGCTTAACCCTATAGCCATCTCTTACACCTCACCCCTTTATTTTTAAGCTACTATAACAAAAGTAAAACTTAAGCATCAAGAACAAAACTCTGATTATTAAAACAACAAAACAATTCCAATGCAAACCCAAACTACAGACATGTTAACATTTTAAAACTTAAACATCAAGAATAATGTTCTGGCTATTAACAAAACAATGCTAATGCAACACAGCAGTAAGTGAGAAATCAAACTATAGTAACATTTTTCTACTAAATGAAAGTTTCTTTTGTTGATTTACTCAGAGTCCTCAGACTTAGTTGTGCCAGACTAGCAGCTTACCAATGCTAACATGGCCAGAAATGTGGTTCAGGGAGTAGCTTCCACTTCTTGCTTTTCTACAATCCATTAAGCTTCAGTTGTTAACTTCTTCAGCTGATCTCATGTTGGCACTTCAGACCCTTGCATAACCTTCCTTTTCTTTTTTTCCATTTTTCTGTCATTGGGGCTTCTCTGGGTGGCACACTGAACACTCTGGCACCCGAATTGACTGTGCTGCTCCTTCTGGAAAGATACAAAACACAACCTCTTCCCCACATCATTACTAAATCTGGTAAGACTCTTGTCTGGTTTGTATATCCTTCTACTGGGCAAACCCTGCAGAGTCTATTGTACAGGAGGCCCAATGCCTTTTGGCCACTGTACAACGCTCTGCATTATAATTAAAAAAATTTAACACATAACATTCTTCTTCCCCTTTTTTTGTTTTTATAGTTGCATTTTAAGAGTAGGATTGGTGCTTTCCACTATTGCCTGAGTCTTGATCTATCACCCCAGGAAGAACTTGCCAATCCTAAACCTTCCAGTGTGTCATGATAAAGGTTTACTGAGCCAGCTGGAAAGGCTGCAGTAAAAGTTAAGGTCAAGGCCCACAAAATTTGGTGGGATCAGCCTGGTTTGAAGTTTCCCTGCCTAAGGGACATTGGTTGCCACTGTTAAAGCAGCCTGTTTTGTTTTGTTTTTGCTGACCAGCGAGTAGCATCTCCTTTAATGAAGCAGCTAATACCCAAATGTAGCTGATCCAATGTCAGCACAAAATTGGTGCAAGGGAGGGGGTCCCACAACCTGGCCTAAACTGGCAGTCGGATATCCCTCTCACAATCCGAGGCCACTGGTTCCTAACCGCTCACCTGCTTGCATGCCTGGTTGCCCCTAAACACTCTCCATGCCAGCCTGCTTGCCCCCAACAGCCTCCCCACCAGTCTTCTCACCCCCAACTGTCCCCCATTGCTGGCCTGATTGCTCCCAACTGCCCCTACTGCCAGCCTGATCACCCCCAACTTCCTTCCCCTTCTGGCCTGATCTCCCCTAACCACCTGTCTCGGCTCTGCCACTATGGCTTTTTCTGGTCGGTGACCACAGAGCTGGCTGGGGCAACAAAGGAAGCCAAGCCTCCACCTCCTGCCCACTCTCTGGCTGGCTCCGTGTCTCCAGCAAGTGCCTTCATCTTTGTTGCATCAATTTGCATATTCTCCTCTTATTGGCTGTGGGCACCACCATCTTTATTGCAAAGTGATGGTTAATTTGCATATTACTTTTTTATTTGATAGGATAATACTACCCCAGTGTATGAGGACTTGCTCACTTCTTCTGAGTGAAGTTCTTTTGTAAACCTTAAATACATAATCCAAACAATGACAGGACTAGTGACCAAAATCATTCCATGGATTACTTTTAGCCCATTACTCTGTCTTAAACCACCAACCAATAACTCCCCTTTTATTAAACCCCTACAAGCTGCTATTAACTTACTAACAAATGCTTCCTACAATAGCTCTTGTTGGATATATATACAGGCTCTATGCCAGTCTGGAGAGGCATGGTCAACTTTTTTATAACTGTGTTCAAAAAGAGATTCATGTACTATTTAATTTCTTCTGGGGACCAGTGCTTATATGTATCCACTATAGAAAATGGCCTCACTCACCCTATTATAGGGCCCAGCTATATTGGGGTAAAGTTCAGAACTCAGACTCCCTCCTGCCTTTATGACCATAAATTTTTTCAAGAGCACTCTGTAGGGTCTCTAAGCAATACATCTTACAATTTACTGTTCAGATACAATTCAACAACTGAATGCTCTCCCCTCTTTTAGACTCTCCCCACACTAGTTATAACTAAACTCACTGGTAACAGATCAGCCAAGGGACTTTGGTGCATGCATTTAAGCATAAATAATGGACACAAAACACTGGGGGGTAGGGGAGGCGGGCGGAAGGGCAGGGGGGAAAAAAGAGATATAGGTAACAATCTTTGTAAAACTTTATGTAATAAAAAAAATAAACTCACTGTTCCACCAAATATATTAATTTCTCAAAGTCAAAATTACTCTGGAAGATTCTGTCAGGGTTGATCCCACCCAATTTTAATGGCCAGTTCTTATTAGAAAAGTAAAAAGACAAACAACTGTTCCCTCATTTATAATAGTTCTCAGGGAAGCACCTTCATTGACACTACCCAACACGTTATGTTTTCGAAGGACAAAACCAACATTTCCCACAATAACACGCCTTGTTTTAGCCTTTTAACTGCAACAGCTTTTAACAATACATATTCTTGGAAATATACCTTTGAGAATAAAGAACCCAATTCAATATATTTCATATGTCAGGATGTCTCCCTCCTCAGGAAGGATTATATTTTATCTGTGGAGACTTTATCAGTGTCTTCCCGACAACTGGATGGGACTGTGCACCCTGTGATAGGTTTTAGCCACTATATCTGTTGCAGACATGGCAGCTCCTATACCCATCCCCTTGAGCTCCACTCCTTGAATCTCTAAAAGAATAGGTACCCTGATTCCCATTCTAATAGGAATCAGCACCTTAATGGGAGTAGTGGGGCTGCTACTGGGACCATGGGAGTAGTCTAAGCAACAACATCAATTTTAATTTCCCCTCTGAATTGGCTAAAGCTTAATAACTGAGTTGCAGCCTCTTTTTACCATTTAGACTCAAATAAATTCCTTGGTGGCAGTTGTCCTCCAAAATAGACTGGGTCTAGATATGCTCACAGCTGCACAGGAGTCTGTGCCATGCTTTTGGACCAACCAAATAGACCAAGTCCTGGACCATATCTGGTATTTTCTAGCTAAGGCAGGGAACCGAAGGCAAAAGTGAACAAAGGTGGAATTCCTGGTCTAGCACCTGGTCATAAAGCTCTTGACTGGTATCTTTTCTAGGGCTTCTGGCTTCCCTGTTTCACCTACTTCTCTTAGTACCTTCCTTGTTTTTTAATCTCCTTTCCCATTTTGTGTATTCCAGGATAGAAACAATTTGCCTACAAATGGTAGTCCAGCAAGGATATTCCAATATACCTCTCACTCCCTTGGATCAGGCTGCTAAAAATTTCTATAGAGAATCCTAACTCCTACCTGCCCAAATAGAGAACAAATGATGCCAACCCAAAACCAATTCTACATCCTAAATCAGCAGGAAGTAGATATGGAAAACTGACTATCAACCCTCAACATCCCAAAAGAATTTGGATGGTATCACTTGATGGAGGAATGTTAAAGAATAGTAAGAATATGGGAAAATTTCAAGGCAGGAGGAATAGGGAAACTGAAACAAGAAAATTAACCAAGGCCAAATAGTTTGGCAGCCAGCAGTCAGCTTGGAAACACCAAGACCTTATCTTTCCCCAACCAAAGACACTCAAGAGCAAAGGGTTAATGAATCTCCAAAGAATACAGGAGAGGAGGGGGAAGAGTATGAGGAGAGGAGGAGGAATCTTAATGCAACTAGAAAATATATAGCTTAAATCACCCTGAAACCAACTATAAGACAATAAAGAGGCGAAAGGAGGGAAAAGGAAGAGTGCAGTCTTTTTCTTTTTAATCTTTATTGTTGAAGGTATTATATATGTCCTTCTTCCCCCCCATTGATCTCTTCTAGTCAGCCCCCAAAACCCACCTGAGGCCTTCACCACACACTATTGTCAGTGTCCATCAGTTATGCATATTTTTGTACAAGTTCTTTGGTTGATCTCTGAAGCAGGGGGTCTCCCAGGGGTGAGGACAACGGAGCCCCCAGTGCTAGGACACTTGCATGCACAACTCGAGACCAGGTTCTATGATGCAGGTCTAATTTTATTGAGGAAGTACAGCAGTATTTATAGCAGAGGTGGCCAATCATGGAACATCTTAGGGAGCCAATGAGTGTAAAGGTTGGGGTTCTGTGTATGTGGCTCTAGGAGGGGCTCACGCGGGCATTGCCATCTTCCTGGTTTGCCAGAAAGATCTGAACTGCTGGAGTGTGCTCACAGCATTGTATCAGCCACTGCACTGAGATATACCTCCTATGCTTTACCTACAGATCTCTTCTGACACATCAACCTACACCTGCCTTCCCTCTGAATTTCAATAGTCTGTTACATGCTTCTATGTCTCTGGACCTATTTTGTTCATCAATTTATTTTGTTCATTGGATTGCACAGATAAGTGAGATCATCTGATACTTATCTTTATCTGACTGGCTTATTTCACTTAGCATAATACTCTCTAGGTCCATCTATGCTGTTGCAAATGATGAGTTCTTTCTTTTTTACTGCATAATATTCCATTTCATAAATGTACAACAGATTTTAATCCACTCATCTGCTGATGGGCACCTGGACTCCTTCCAAATCTTATCTATTGCAAATTGTGCAGCTATGAACATAGGGGTGCATATATTCTTTCTGATTGGTGCTTTGGGTTTCTTAGGATATATTCCTGGAAGTGGGATCATTGGGTCAAATGGAAGTTCCATTTTTTATTTTTTGCAGAAATAACAATACTGTTTCCCACAGTGGCTGCACCAGTCTGCATTCCCACCAGCAGTGCACGAGGGCTCCCTTTTCTACGCATCCATACCTATACTTGTCATTGAGGATAGCCATTCTGACAGGTGTAAGGTGATAACTCACAGTCATTTTGTTTTGTATTTCTCAGATGATTAGTGACTGAGAGTTAGTATTGTTGTTTGTTCATGTCTCTTGGCCTTCTGTATGTCCACTTTGGAGAAGTATCTATTTAGATCCTTTACCCATTTTTTAATTGAACTGTTTGTTTTCCTTTTGTTAAATTGTATGACTTCCCTGTATATTTTGGAAATTAATCCTTAATAAATGTATCATTGGCAAATATGTTCTCCCATACAATGGACTCCCTTTTCATTTTCATAATGGTTTCTTTTGCTTGGCAGAAGCTTTTTAAATTGATGTAGTCCCATTTGTTTATTTTATTCTTAGTTTCCTTTGCCCTAGGAGATGTATTGGTAAAAACATTACTATGAGAGATGTCTGAAATTTTTCTGCCTATGGTTTCTTCTAAGATTGTTATGGTTTCACATCTTACATTTAAATTTTTTATCCATTTTGAGTTTATTCTGAGGTATAGTGTAAGTTGGGAGTCTAGTTTCATTTTTTTGCATGTACCTATTAAATTATCCCAACACCATTTATTCAACAGACTGTCCTCACTCCATTGTATGTTATTACCTCCTTTGTCAAATATTAATTGAACATAATGGCTTGGGTAGATTTCTGGGTTCTCTGTTCTGTTTTATTGATCTATATGGCTATTCTTATGCCAGTACCAGGCTGTTTTGAGTACAGTGGTTTTGTAGTATAATTTCATATCTGGTATTATAATCCCTTCAACTTTGTTCTTCTTTCTCAATATTGCTGTAACTTGTCTGGGTCTTTTTGGTTCCATATAAATTTTTGGAGTATTCTAGATCTGTGAAACATGCCATAAGTATTTTAATAGCAATTGAAATGAATCTATGGATTGCTTTGGGTAGTATAAACATTTCAATGATGTTGATTCTACCAATCCATGAATATGGTATATTTTTCCTCTTGTTTATCTCTTACTCTACATATTTTTTTCAACTTCCTTTAATTTTCTGAGTTACAGGTCTTTTACCTCCTTGGTTAAGTTTATTTCTAGATATCTTAATTTTTTTTGTTGCAATAGTAAATGGGATTGTATTTTTAGTTTCTCTTTCTGTGAGTTCATTATGGTGTATAAAAAAGCCATATATTCCTGGGTGTTAATTTTGTATCCTGCTATGTTGCTGAATTCTTCTATTATATCTATTAGTTTTTTGGTGGCATCTTTAGGGTTTTCTATGTACAGTATCATGTTATTTGTGAATAATGACAGTTTTACTTTCTTCTTTCCAATTCAGATGCCTTTTATTTTTTCTTCTTGTCTTATCTCTATGGCTAGGACCTCCAGTACTATGTTGAACAAGAATGGTGAAAATGGGCATCCCTAATTTGTCCCGTTCTTAGGACAAATGATTTTAGTTTTTGCCAATTGAGTATGATGTTGGCTATAGATTTTTTATATATGGTTTTTACTATATTGAGATTTGATCCCTCTATTTCCACAGTGCTCAGAGTTTTTATCAAAAAGAATGTTATTTTGTTGAATGCTTTTTCTGCATTAATTAATATGATCATGTTATTTTTGTTTTGCAATATGTTTATGTGATGTATCACATTTATTGATTTGTGAACACTGTACCAACCTTGCATTCATGGAATAAATCCCACTTGGTGTATAATCTTTTTAATGTACTACTTGACCAATTTGCTGTTTTCTTGAGGATTTTAGCATGTATTTTCTTCAGGTATAGTGACCTATAATTCCTTTATATGTAGTATCTTAATCTGGTTTTGGAATTAAGGTAATGCTAGTCTCATAGAAAAAGCTTGGAAGTATTCCTTTCTCTAGAATTTTTTTTGAATACTTTGAGGAGGATAGGTAATAGTTCTTTGTTAAATATTTGGTAAAACTTCCCTGTGAAGCAATCCAGACCAAGGATTATATTTGCTAAAAGTTTTTTTTAATTACTGCTTCAATTTCATCAGTAGTTATAGACATGCTCAGCTTAGCTGATTCTTTCTGATTGAGTTTTGAAAGATTTTATTTTTTCTAGGAATATGTCTATTTTGTCCAGGTTGTTCCATTTGTTGGAATATAGTCATTCATAGTATTTTTTATGATCCTTTGCATTTCTGTGGGGTTGTTACTTCACCTCTTTCTCTTTGGATTTCATTTAATTGGGTCCTCTCTTTGTTTCCTGGTGAGTCTGGCTAGAGGTTCATCAATTTTGTTTATCCTTTCAAACAAACAGTACTTGGTTTTATTGATTTTTTTGTATTGTTTTTTTGTTTGTTTGTTTAGCCTCTATTACACTTATTTGCACTGTGTTCTTTATTATTATCTTCCTTCTATTTACTCAGCATTTTTCTGGTTTTTATTCTTACAATTCTTTAAATTGTAAGGCTAGATAACTTATAAAAAGTCTATCTTGTTTTTGAAGTAGGCCTGTAATGCTATGAACTTCCCTTTCAGGACAGCTTTCACTATGTCCCATAGATTTTTGATTGTTGTATGTTCATTTTTCTTTGTTTACATAATATTTTTATTTCTTCTTTGGTAGTCCATTCATTGTTTAATAGCATGCTATTTAGCCTCTGTGTGTTCGATTTTTGTTTTGCAATTTTTATTGCAGTTGATTTCAAATTTCATGGCAATGTGATCTGGGAAGATGGGTGTATGATTTCAATCTTCTTGAACTTTAAGAGACTTAGTTTATGTCCTAATATGTTGTGTATCTTTGAAATTGTTCCATGTGCACTTGAGAAGAATGCATATTCTTTAGCTTTAAAGTAAAGTATTCCATTTGATCTAGTGTGCCATTTAAGATCACTGTTTTCTTATTGAGTTTTTCTAGAATATTTATCCAGTGATGACAGTGGACTGTTAAAGTCCCCTACTAGGATTGTAATGTTGCAGACCAACATTCACGAGAATAAGACCATCAACTCTAGGTCTTAAGCAGCAAGCGAGGATTTATTGCACTGGCCAGTGAATTGTAAAGGCACCTCCACACAGGGAGCCCTTCGCCTCTAATAGTCCCGACCTTGGTGCTAAGCAAGCTTTTATTCACAGAAACAACAAACATAATTTGGCCTTTTGTCAGTTTACAGAGACCTGTAACTAGGGCTTGGCTGGGAAAACAGATTTGAAAATTTCCCACTGACTTTTAACTCGTCATTGGTTATCATGCTGGTGGTCTTGAAAACAACACAGTTCTATTTTTTTTTTGAAATTTTTAAAAATTTTTTACATTTTTTAAAATTACATAAAGCTTTACAAAGATTAGTACATATCTCTTTTTCCCCCTGCCCTTCCCCCCGCCTCCCTTACCCCCCAGTGTTTTGTGTCCATTGGTTATGCTTAAATGCTCACACAAAAGTCCCTTGGCTGATCTGTTACTCCCCCCCCCATGTCCCTGTCCTTGTTGCTGTAATTTGACAGTCTGTTTGATGTTGCTCTGCCTCTGAATCTATTTTTGTTCACCAGTTTATAATGGTTATTATTATCCATAGATGAGTGAGGACATGTGGTATTTTTCTTTCATTAACTGGCTTATTTCACTTAGCATTATGTTCTCCAGCTCCATCCATACTTCTGCAAATGCTAAGAACTCCTTCCTTTTTACAGCAGCATAGTATTCCATTGTGTAGATGTACCACAGTTTTCTAATCCATTCATCTGCTGATGGGCACTTAGGCTGTTTCCAAATTTTTGCTATGGTAAATTGTGCTGCTATGAACATAGGGATGCATATGTCCTTTCTGACTGGTGTTTCTGGTTTCTTAGGATATAT
>PVJC01052959.1:0-10982 GCA_004026665.1 Murina feae
GGCCTGCTCCCCGGTGGCAAGTGGACATTCCCAGGCTGCCTGAGGGATGTCTGACTGCCAGGCTAGGCCCGATCGCTCAGGGAGCAGGCCTAAGCCAACAGGTGGACAACCCCCGAGGGGTCCCAGACTGTGAGAGGGCAGAGGCCGGGCAGAGGTACACCCTGAGTGCACAAATTTTTGTGCACCGGGTCTCTAGTATATATATAAAAGCCTAAGCGACCATTATGACAGAATGACCAAAATGACCAAGTCAGTCAGTTACTATGATGCTCACTGACCACCGGGGGTCAGACACTCAATGCATGAGCTGCCCCCTTGTGGTCAGGGCCACTTAGCCAGAAACCAGGCTCATGGCTGGCAAGCACAGCTGCGACAGCGGGAGCCTCTCCCAACTCCACAGCACTACAGAGCAGCAGGTGTAGTGGGCTGAGATGAGCATGAGCATTGCAGAGCCTGGCCCCAGTTCAGGCTTCTCCTTGGCTGCCGGCCACCTGGTGCACTGCTACATCCCTCAGGGGGGTCCAAGATTGTGAGTGACTATGTCATAGCTTATAAACTGCTACATCCCACACACTGTTTAAACAAGGAAAGTGGCTTCTGCAGTATTTGAAAAAGAGACCTGTGGCTGCTTAATCCTAATTCATCAGAAGAATCTCCTAACTGTCCACATCCTGTTTATTCTACATGGGGATGAACATGCATTCCTATATATTGGGAACAGTCTCTTAGATTTAAAAATTAAAACCTGGCAAGACTACTCTAACACTAAAAAAACAAGATGATGCAGCGATGACATGTATGGACTCTGGCTTGCACGTGTTGTGGTCAGCCCTGATTCTGACACTTATAACTATGTGACAAAGCCGATTACTTAACTTCCCTCTGCTTCAGTTTTTCCACCCATAAGATGGGGAAAACGGTACTACTGCCTCAGAAGTATCATGTTATGTACAACTTTTTATAATTAGGGCAAACAAAAATGTAGCTGCCCATGCAACAGCAAGATGCCCTTCACCTGTATGAAAAGTATGATCACTGGTGCGTGCAGTGTCACAGATTGTGGGAGGATGCAGGCCAGCCTGATAGAACCCCTCCCATGCACAGATTTCATGCACTGGGCCTCTGGTCATTTATAAAAAGGAACAGGGTAACCTCATATTCCTAGAATTTCAAACTTATATAATCACTCTTGCTCAATCAGATGCCCTGATTTGGACAGATAATGATGCTCAGAGCATCTGATTGAGCTGAGAGTTGAGAACTGAAACCATCAGTGTTCACAACAGTGTTGGGTCTAGGAAATTCCTACCCAAGAAGAAAAGAATAATGCTGTGAATTTTTTGCTGCACTTGCATTGTTTCAAGAAAGTGACAAAACTAATTTATCTAACCAACCTGTATGCTCATCTGAGCAATTAGATATTAAACAATTTAGTTACTAGAATGACTTCAAGACTTATGTTTTGCTGTGTCCAGCAGTCCTAAACTATTATATCACAAACTTTGCCCAATCTCCACAAGTCCATTAAAAGACAACTTGAACTCAGACTCCAGAACCATATAAGTATTCATCCATAATTTCTCCCTGTAAACCTCCATCAAAGTAGTGTTCCTTACTGTAACATATTTTGTAAACCGCATTACATTTTCAACACTAGTCTGTTGAGAGAGTCGGCTTTCAACAGAGATTTTTTTTTTTTACCAAGTTTATACTTTATATTCTGCTTATAAAGTCAGAGTACAAACATACCTGATATGCAAGCCAGAAGTTTAGTTTCTCCTGATAATTTGTAATTCTCTGAAGACCATAGAACAGAGATGGTGCTAGCCATGTATATTATAGGTAAACTTTATTTGATCTATGTACACTGGGTCTCTGTTTCAGTTCCTCATCTTAGTGTTCTTAAAGATTCCTCAAGAAAAGAATGTGAATATTTAGCCCTTTCCCATTAATTCCCTTGATTTCCTGAAAATGTCATGTATTTACCATTCTGTATCTGATATGAGAAAGACTTTTATTTTATTCCTGTCTATGAAAAGCCTGGACGGTAGTATGCTATTACACTTCATAATAGTTATTGAGAACATTAACTGATTAATGACTTTTAGCTTTCCCTTCACCTCTGGCACCTTGGATTTAATTAAATTTCTTCTGGAGGTAAACATCTTATCAATATGAACTCTATTTTTTTTTGTATTATACTGTGTCCATTATCTCTAGTTTTTATAGTGTGAGGATTCCTGTTTGGATCTTACAGGTCTTCTCATATTATTAAACACGAATGTATCCAATGCATCCAATCAAAAAGAGGAGATATCAAGGAATGGTTTAAACCTGAGAGAACTATTTAAATTTCTAAATGCTACTACATTTTAGCCTAGTTTTATTAAATATAGATCTCCTATTTGTTTCCAAGCAGATGGCTAGGCTTATGAAGAAGATAAAATCAGCTATAAAGAAATAAAGGAGTTAGATTTCTTAATGTATCCCAATTGTAGTGTTAGTAGATTATTACCTACCACTGTAGGTCTTATTTGGAGACTTTTTCAGGTTCGTTTTTGTGTATTGAAAATTGTATGAGATAAATGCTAAGTATTTATTTGCATATCCTGTGATTTGTTTTTTCTTTCTTTCAGAATCAGATAAAATATTTCTCTTATTGAGATTCTTGGGCATAAAAAAATTGTTTGGTGTTGCTCAGTCATGGCAGTTATTCTTTTTTTCTTACCTTCTTCATGCCTTATCTTTATTAGGAATAGTTTTATTAGGAACAGTTTTAATGTCTTGCTAGGAGAATGACATTTATTTTATTAATATTTCACTTTTGAAAATCTAAAGAAATTAATTGTACTAGTTTAGGACTACCTTGCCCATAAGCAACCATTGGCCTTGTCATTAATTAGCTCACCCTGACCTTGATCATTAAAAGTACAAGCAAAAATGGATTTGGGACTTGAAGAGAGGGAAGGTGTAAGAAAAGATAAGGGGGGGGGGATTCTAAGAGGAAGAATAGTTTATCAATGTTTATCCAAGTTTACCTGAAAGGTGAAACTATTCTTTAATTTATTTTTGTGCTTTGAATATATTTATGCAAACCTACAATTAATTCACTGGACCTACATATTCTCTGATGTGTCAAATTTGTACTTATATTCAAAATTAATATTCTCATCTTTTCCATTATACACACCCTTTCAAAAATCTTGACTTCATGATTAATTTATTATCTGGGTTTGATGGTGGAAGTTCTACTTCTGCTAGAACACATGGGACAGATTATTTTACTTGACCTTGTAAAATTTAAATGATAGTGTAAAGAAATAACTTGGGGATGGTGAACATATGGGGCAGGCTAATTGAATAATTTATACAAATACGGAGAGGAAAGGAGAAAGATGATTATAAGAAAAGGGGATATTAGTGAAGAAACTATGAAAGACCAAAGCCATATCCATTTGTTGTGGTATAATAGGAAGTTAGTTACAAATTGATATAAACTCTCAAACCCCAAACAAAATGTCTTATTATTTATTATATTTCTGTTTCTGGAATATTTGGTATTATAAGAATTTGTAATAAAAACTGTAAGCCAGTGATTATCTTTTGAAATAGAATTACAACCAAATTCCTTTATTTTAGTCCAAATATTCCAATATCTTTGTGTTTTCTTTTAATCCTAAATGAAAATTTGTACTTAATTATTCATATCACATAAGCAGTTAAATTAATTTACATATCTAACCCCTGAACATTAGCCGTATATATATTCAATAATGGTTATTTTATAGCTCTAAAATAACAAAATGCTATTATTTATTCAACAATCTAATGAAGAGCTAAAATAAGTGGCTTCATCTAATAGTTCACATTATATATAGTATGTATATAGCAATAAAAAGACATTTTTTTCTGAGCCACCACTATTACTTTAATGTATTGATATTGATATAACAAGATGTTAAACAATTATTACTTCAGGTTCTACTTTGGCTAATAAGAGTTGGAAATCATTCAAAGCAAATGACTTTCTGTCTTGGGATGAATATGGCCTTTTGCAATTGCTTCAGAGCACTGCAAATGCCAAGAAGAAAACGTGTCATGCACTGAATATCTCTCCCTGTCTATTCTCTTGTCAAGTAGGTAGGCGGGGGGGGGGGGGGGGGGGGTAGTTTGGGAGGCTGCACAATCTCCTCATCATCTCTATAAACTAGCACCATCAAGAAATAAAATATTCAGATAGATTTTACCTAAACATCTCCTAAAGAGAAATTCATGCAGTTCTATTTTTGTTGACTTAAATATCTTCCACTAATTTACATCTTGGTATACCAAATCTATTTTTATTTACTGAGTAACATATGTGAAATTATTTTGCCTTTCCTAGTATAAGACCAGAACATGCAGTATCATATTATTTAGCCATACTGATGTTCATTGGATTCTAATATTCATCTGTGTTATGATTTATTTCATTATTTTACTATGTGAAGTACTCTGAAGTCAATTTTCTCCATATCTATAAATGCATTATTATAATAACATTGATGTTTTAAATTAAAAACAAAATAAATTCTTTTATTTGGAAATAAAATTAGGCAGATGATTACCAACTTCTATGGTCTTAGTCATTTAGCAAAATGTTTTTTGCAATGTTTGAGTCCTTTAAGGCTAAGAAAATAACTGATTAAAAATAAGCACATTAAAAAGCTTTGTTGAAAATTTTTAATATAAACTATGATACTCCATTAGCATCCTATGTGGGGGATAATTAATTATTAACTTTTAGCTCTCATTTCAATATAATAGTTTACAAATAAGCATTTTATTGATTTCAGAGAGGAAGGGAGAGGGAGACAGAAATAGGAGCATCAATGATGAGAGAGAATCACTGATCAGCTGCTGAACAAAATAACCATGACAGAGAAGACAGGAACTGCATGGTACCACTTGAATACGGACCCTAAAATTAACAAGCAAGCAAACTGTAATGCATCAGTGAAATTTCCTAAGAGATCAGGACAATTTTTTCCCCAAAAAACAAAAGAAAAATAAATATGTGAGGTGAGAGATGGGTTAATTAGCTCGATGTGGGGATGGGGAGAACTCCTTTCACAATAAATACATATATCAAATGATCACATACACTTTAAGTATTTGACAGTTTTATTCTCAAGTATATGTCTCTCATGCTAAAACAATGTACCAGTAGTGGCTCATCAATTGTAATGAATGTACCACACTAATGCCGTGTTAGTAATCAGATTAACTATGAACTGTGCAGGGGGAGAGGTTTTAGGGAGATTCTCTGTGCTTTCCACACAGCTTTTTTTTTTTTTTTTGTAAAAATACAAACATACACCTGCTCTAAAAGAAGAGGGAGAGAGAGAGAAAAAGAGAGAGAGGGAGGGAGAGGAAGAGAGAGAGAGAGAGAGAACGAGAACAATGAAGGAACTCCTGCTATTGGTGACAACATGGACAGACCTGGAAGTTATTATGCTGTGAAATGTCAGCTGTTTTATGTCTAAAAAACATATTCACTGCCTCCAAATTTTTTGTTGCATTTTTTATCCTCTCTGCCTTCCTCAGAAATTTGCTTTTTTATATACTATTTGTTTTTAAAACTAAAATATATGTAAAGAAATATTAAATTAGTTGATGTACACTGATTTTTACCTTCTTATTAAAAAATTATTTAATCATTCACTGCTACTGACCAATAGTTATGTGCAAAGAATGCTGGGCATTATGGAGTATATGGAAATAAATAGGACATAGTCTCTGCTAACCAAAATGTTTATGCTTTAGAATAGAAATATCAATGCTCATAAATAACCAGAAAGGAAGGTAGATCCTTACAAATGTATAAAAGTAGTATATATTTACTGCTTTGAGAGTGTAAGGAGGTAGACATTTTTGCAGACTTAAAGGAACAGGGAGGACTTGATGGGCATTACAACTTTTATAGACCCACTTGGGAAAAATTACACAGGACCAACTGATTGAGTGAAAATTATCCAATAAAGTGTTCATCAACTTAAACCAGTATCAGAGCATGCATTTTTTAAATAAATATATTTTATTGATTTTTCACAGAGAGAAAGAGAGAGAGATAGAGTTAGAAACACCGATGAGAGAGAAACATCAATCAGCTGCCTCCTGCACATTCCCCACTGGGGATGTGCCCGCAACCTAGGTATATGCCCTTGACCAGAATTGAACCCTTGAGTTCTGGGACCCTTGAGTCCGCAGGCCGATCGATGCTCTATCCATTGAGCCAAACCAGTCAGGGCTAGAGCATGCATTTTTGAATAAATATTAAAAGTATGTATACACATGCATTTAATTACCCTGGATCATACATATAGAAGTTGGTTGTTGTTTTCTTTTTCATGTTAATACTTTCTACCTCAGTTCTCCTAACAAGGGTGATTTCTCATGCTTTATATCTTTATTTCTGAAAGTGCAGAGTCTAACGCTGGTTACAAAATAGCAGATTAGTAAATATGTGCTGATTGGTTTATCCATGAAACAAACATAAAAAAATAAGTATTAAAAAGAAGAAAGCATAATTGTGCTGAATAAATCCACACGACCTTTGAAATTAAATTCGCATTCTTCTTCAGTTTTGTGGGCTAAGTTAGACTGTGTTCACCCACGCAAAGTATTCCCAACTGAATAATAACTACATAAAGAGTCATGACATTGGGGAATTACAGGATTTAAAAATGGTGACATTGTGAAAGAGAGAACCATGGCCATTTCGTACAAATTTATAATTTTGTTTCTTCCTGATGTAGAATAAAAATAATAATAAAATGTGTCTCCAACAGTTCTTTGCTTAATGGAGCATACACTATATAGCCCTTATTTACAACTGCTTTTTCCCCTTGGGGGTTGCTGCTAGAATAGCAGGGAAAGAGAAACAACAATTTAATAACCAGGCTATGAAAGTCCCTCTGAAGGGTAATCATGAGTTTCCAGCTATTACAATGCAAGTAGACCTACTTGAAATTGAAATAACAACATGATGTTCTAATCCCTTGGGAAAAATTACACCAGGCAGACTGATTGAGTGGAAACTATCCAATAAACTCTTCATAGACTTTAAAATCAGTGAACTGTGTAAAAGAGACTCAATTTCCTGAATTGCATGTCAAGGTCTAAATTTACATGACATAACCACTTGAAGGAAACATAACTAAGCATGCCGGTACTTGGACAATTTAGAGACAGAGTATCACTGAGCAACTGCCTAATCTCTCAGCCAGAGTATTTTGTGTGACTGTGAAAGAATATTACTGCTTAGTAAAAAAAAAAAAACAACAACAAAAAAGTAATGTCACTTTCTCAATTAGTCTTTCACTCACAAAAATGCATTAGTTGCCTTGTTGCTAGCTGTACCAATCTGTTTGATAAACGTTTCTATAAACAGAAATAACAAACTTTTAGTAACGACAGTTTAAGTAAATCAGATCAACTACCCCTCAGAGAATAACTAGAAAAGCCAGATAAGATATACCCAAATACCAGTTTAAATGTACCAGGTTACTTAAAAATTAGTAAAGAATTATCAGGTATAATAAATTAATTATAATAGCTGTGCATTTTACAGTGTGTGTGACTCTTTGATTCCTTCCAACAGTGGCTATGCTGCTAGAGGATGAGCCATGGAACAGAATGAGTCAGCCTAGGCAAGGACAGCCTAAACCAGTCAGCTCTCAGTCAACACTGCCCCGTCCGAGAACAGCCACCCCTGGCCCAGACCAAAAAATGCATTCAAGCAATCCATTCAGTTGTGAGAAACAATACATAAGAATTGGTTTACCCACAAATGAGTTGAAATGCCACTGTTGTTACCTTATACCATCAGGTCAGAAGCCAGGTTTTGTGATACTTAGAGAAGTGAGCCCAACATGGAGGCACAATTTTCCTTCTGCCTCGTTTACTGATTCCTGTTTCACAAGTTTGAAACATGAGCAACAATGACACTGGATAAGAGCAGAGAGAGTCATCAAAATGATACAGCATTCCAAAAAAAGTTGATTTTTGTCAAGTATATTTGATTTAAGAATGACTGTCAAAGCACCAGAGTCCAACTATAAATCAAAGATTTCCCTATGCCTCCCCCCCCACACAAACTTTGCTTTTTACAAGAAGCATATCTAAAATAAATAGATAATACGTAAATAGATAAATTCATAGAAAGATATTGAAAATGCCAACCAATAGAAAGTTGATGTAGTTATGATACCTTTGTAATTAACCTAGTTATTAATAACAGAAAAGGAGCAAAGAGAAGGCCAAATATTATAGGCATGACATTTGGGCAGCTTCACCAGAAAGCTCTATCTTTACACTTTCCAGAAGTCACTGCTTTATTCCATGAAGATCCCTGGGGAAAGGAATTAGACAGGGAGGAGGATGGATGCATGCTCAGGAAAGCTGAGGTGCTATCAGGAAGGTACTTGTCTTGTAAGTCACACCTGGGAACAGGTCATGAGCTAGAATGGGCATGGCCAATGCAATTGCCTAACAATTTGGGACATTTAATCCCCTAAATTCCCTCTTTTGATTTCACTTGGTTCTTCTGATGCTATTGGGAGTCTCATTGCTTGGGACATGCCCTCCCACACACAACGGACTAATGGACTGTAACTAGCCTGGTGCTGAAATGGACCCAGTTCCAACACGGAAAGGAAACTCTGGACACTGGCTGTGCTTCTAGCTCTGCTGAAAACCCAGCTACTCTTCTGCTACAACTGGACTAAGGGGAATTGAACTTTAGAAACACAGAGATATAATTCCATACAAATAAAAACCAGTCATTCTCTGGTGTGAGGCCCAGAAAATTTCCTTTCTCAAGATATCATAAAGATCCCACCCCCAGCACTCAGTGGGGAAGAGACACCCCAATTTCTCCAATAACAGTTATATTTGTGGTGCTAAATCAGACCTGAGGGCAAAAAGCATTGAAAAAGCTAAAGAGGAAATTTTATAATAATAGATTTTTAAACATTTTTATTAAATTTATAGGGTGATGTTTTTATTAAAATTATTGGGGTGACATTTATTGGTTAATAAAATTACATAGGTTTCAGGTATACAGTTCTATAATACATCATCTGTATATTGTGTGTTCACCACAAGTCATCCTATATAATAAAAAAGTAATATGCTAATTAGACCAAATGTCCTTCCGGACGACCTTCTGATGAAGCTGGGACTACAAGGGCAGCCTGGGTCCTGGGTGCCAGAGGGAAGCTGGTGCTTGCAGCCAGGGGAAGGAAAGCCTACTCTTGCACAATTTTCAAGCATCAGGCCTCCAGTGCAATGATAACATTAATTCACCTGGAAAGCATATCAATTATACATTTATATGCACCAAATAATGTCACTTCAAAATATATACAGCAAAAGTACAGATCTGTTAGGGAAAAGACATGTCTGAAAGTCAAATGGAATATTTTTACAAACCCTCTCACTCCCTGCTAGAATAAGCCCCAAGAATGTGATATGGGTAAGACTGATTTGAATAAGGTTAACTAAACTGACTAATGGAATGTATGTCGCTACATCTCAAAACTGCATAATATATACACTTGAGCAAACAGGGACTATATCCAACTGACGATAAAACATAAAAACAGGTAAAACAGATGAAACTTGTCTGTGATATAATTTCATCACACTTCACCCTTCCTGCAGAACTCAACACCCCAGTCCACAACTCCATATCCCTATCATACACCCAAGTTTTCAATTTTTAGTAACAGAATGATACTGAATGTATAACTTTTAATATTATAAAATAATTTAAACTTTAATTCATAAATGTATGGTTATTGTAGAAAATTTAGAAAATAGAGAATATTTTTAAAAAGTCATTAAAATCAGCAGTAACCAGTTTTTCTAATCTTGGTTGTAAGAGAATAAGCACAGCTTTTGGAGTCAGACCTGAGTCAAAAAATGTCTGTGCCCTCCAACAGCTCTATGACCTTGAGGAAAAATACTTAATGTCTCCAAGCCTCAATTTCCTCAGGTATTACATGGTTAGAGTAGCTGTACTAGTTAAGACTATATTGGTTATAAATAAATTAGTTTAATTTCCTAGGAGCATATTCAGAAATTAATTATTAGATATAGAATGTCTCAGAAATTTAGAAATCTACTGGGACCTCTAAAAGGTAAAAAAGCTGGGAATGAAGGGAATCCTCCTAATATATAAAAAACCTATGTCCATCACATCCACAGTGACCAGAAGGCTTGACCAACCAGAAGTCAGTCCTGTAGTCAGCGCTGGATTGCCTTTCTGATCAGACCTGGTTGATAGGCCCAGAGATATGCTGACTGGCATAAAAACTGACCAATCAGAACCAAATTTGGGTCAACTGTGAGGAGCCAGTGGCTGCCTAGGAGGCAGATCTTTTGATGCTGACTGGCATAGAAACCAACCAATCAGAACCAAATTGGCTGGCAGAGTAGGGCAGAAGGAGGTGATCAGCTGGCAGAGTTAGGAGTGATCAGGCCAGCAGGGAAGGGCAGTTAGGGGTGAGATAAGTCTGGAGGAGAGAGCAGTTGGGGGTGAGATCAGGCTGGGAAGGGAGGGCTGTGGCAACCAGGCCAGCAGTGGAGGGTAGTTGGAGAGGACTAGGCCAGCAGGGGAGGGCAGTTGGGGGCGAGATCAGGCTGACAGAGGAGGGCCATTGGGAGCAAGATCTGGCTGGCAGGGGGAGGGCAGTTAGGGGTGACCAGGCTGGAAGGAGAGGGCAGTTGGGGTTGAGATCAGGCCGACAGGGGAGGGCATTTGGGGGCAATCAGGCTACCAGGAGAGCAGTTAGGTGTTAATCAGGCTGGCAGGGGAGCATTTAGGGGGTGATCAGACTGGCAGGCAGTGCATATATATACATAAATAAAAGTATATATATATACTAGGGGCCCGGTGCAAAAAAATTTGTGCACTCGGGGTGGAGGGAGTCCCTCAG
>PVJC01052960.1:0-10985 GCA_004026665.1 Murina feae
GGGGGGGGCAAGGTCAGAGGTTGGGGTGGGAATTGGGAGGAGGGGAGCTATGGGGGAAAAAAGAGGAACAACTGTAATAATCTGAACAATAAAGATAAATTTAAAAAAAAAGAATCAAAATAAATGAAAAAATATTGAGCATTTCTATAGAATATCATTCTACCTACACAGCTAATAAGAGGTCTTTGGGAAAAAATGTGTATGGCTGCATAGGGTACATTTTAATACATAATTGTATATGAAGTAAAAGTAGGCCTTGAAGGCAGGAAGACCTGGTTTCTTTGCCCAGTTCTGATTTTTACTCAGTCAACTTAGGCAAGTCAATATTTGTGAGCCCAGTTTTCTCACCTGTAAACTTGTCCTACATACCCCAATGGTTATTCTATGTATATGTTTGGGAAAGCACCAAGTCATATACATTAGGAAGGGATATAGCTTGTTTCTGAATATCACACTTGAATTGCTAGGGCAGCTAAGCATTCAATCATAAAAATAAGGTAGCTAACATGGAAATGAAAGAGAGAAAACCTCCACTAGCTAAAACGTTTGCTTTGCCATTATTTGTAAAGAAGCAGATGTAAGTAGAAAATAACTGGGATTTCCTTAGTCTGTGACTAGGAGTCCTAAGATAAGACAAGAGGATCATGTAGTTCTCAAGCAAAAATAAAGGGTTCGTTTTAAATCAATACTTCATTAAAATGGTATTGGAAACATTTCTTGAAAGTTCTCTAATGGAAAAATAAACTCTTACAGGGTATAAAGAGTTGTAGCCTGGGAAACACAAGTTGAAAAATTACTGCTTTCTCAAATATTTTTAAAAAACAAAGAATACTTATCTGTTTCTGCATTATAGATTACAGATAAAAAAAAAGGCAATACTTTTGCTGGAACTCCCTTCCTCCTGCTTCTTCTCACTATCTTTCAGCTGACCTCATCCTACAGGGCTCAGCTCCTGGCTCATCTTTTGCAGAAAGCCTTCTGATGTTGCCACCACCTCTTCACTCAGGATTAGGTGCTGCTATCCTCAATGTGTACAGCATCCTTGATGATAATGCTGCTGATGCAGATAATTATATCATCTACTACAACTAGTATTATTTAAGCACTTACTCTATGCATCAGGCACCGTATAAAGTGCTTTAAATCTATGATTTGTTTAATCTTATCAACAAGTGTGTGAAAGCAGGTAGTACTATTACTACCATTTTGTGTATGAGTAAATGGATATACTCATTGTTTAAGGTCATATAGCCACACCCTGCCAGTGTCGCTCAGTTGGTTGAGCATCATCCTGTGCACTGAAAAGTCACCAGTTTGATTTCTACTCAGGACACATACCCAGGTTGTGGGTTCTATTCCCAGTACTGGAGGCAACCGATCAATGTTTCTTTCTCACATCAATGTTTCTCTCTCTCTCCCTCTCCTTTCTTCTCTCTAAAATTAATGAAAATATTTTTTAAAAAAGATAGATCACATAGCCAGAAATGCTAAAACCAGTCTTTGGTCTCAGATAGTCTGACTTACATTCTTAACTTCTAAGTGAATACTACCCCATCTTGTTTATTTTTAAATACTTATTATATAGGATAGCACCTGATTTTTAAATACTTATTATATAGGACAGCATCTGGTCCACATAGGTCCTCAACTACATTTTTCAAAAAAAGTAATTTAAAATATATTATAGTGATGAACACTTCAAATATTAATAAAAAGTTCCTTCACTTTAGTATAGTTAGGCTGAGCAGAAAAGTTTTCTAGAAGATACAGGGTTTCTAATACCCAATAAAGTTGACACTTGCAATATGAAAGGCTATGTTTTTAAGTAGTATCTATGCTCAGACTTTCTTTCCCTATAGACTGGTGATATTCTCTACCAGGGTTGATCTCATCCTAACCCCCTAAGGGGCATTTGGTAATGTCTGGAGATATTTTTGGTTGTCACAACTGGGAAGGTGGTGCTACTGACATCTTGTGGGTAGAAGCCAGGGATGCTGCTAAACATTCCACAGTGTAATGAACCCACAACAGAGAACTGCCCAGACTGCAATGTCAATAGTGGTACAGACCAAGCTAGTGTTGAATATATATTCCCTCCTAGACTTTAATATACTTACTAATATTTAGGGAATCTCCACTAACCTCCACATTTCATAATGTTTTAAATTCAAAGTAGCAATAAAACAAAAACATAGTTTCAAAGGCTGAGGGAGAGACACGAATGCTTTGGAAAATGGTGACTTCTAGGAAGATGAACATTGACCTCAGAAAACAGTAGAACATCAAAAGCAAAGGTTGGTGGGGAGAAGAGTTATTTACTGAGCACACTTACTTGGTTCAGGCCATGGGCTCGGCATCTAAAACATCACTCTACCCCACGACAGTTCAGTCGAGAAAGAAGTGAGTCTTAGAAAGACAAAGTGGTTTTCCTGGCTGCACATGTTTAAGGGAGCAGCAAAGCCCAGACCACATGTGCCTGGTCCAAAGCCAAGGCTCTCCCTTTACATGATCACACACTCAACGTCACAGGGGGAAGCCCAGCGGGGGGAAGAGAGAGCCAGGTCCCCCGGTTTCCCTTCACATGTACCAAGTCAACAAACAGCTGTCGGGTCAACTTGTTTTATAGCTAAATAAATGGTTTCTATGGAGGAAAACTCTGAAGTTTCTAACAGACAAAAAGAAAACCCACAGAGAAGTAAAATAAGGAAAAAAAAAACACTTAGTAAACTGTCATATGAAAGGTAAAAATAAATGACAATGTATGTGGGTTTCTACTGTGAAAAGGCCATTTATTCGCCACATACTACTCTTCCATCCTGGCCACAGAGAGAACAATGCCCTTTTCTAACGCACAGGCACAAGTGCGGGAAGAGTACTGGCTGCCTTGGATACCAGAATTTCCCTCCGTTATTCCCTCTTGTTAATCACTAAATAGTGATTCTTTCACAACTGAGAATGACAGCAAAAGAGAATGATGGGAAATGAACTGCACACTTCAAGGAAGGGACACCTGAAGCACAATTTTCCTGGGGGTGGGGGAAGGGGGAGCTGTTTACCCCTCCCTGAGGCAAAAGTTTGCTAACTTCATTTCTCAATCTTCCCTCTTTACTACAGTGTTCCCAATATGCTCAAACCATGCACCGATATAATCAACTTCCTTAGACACCAAAAACACTGGCAAAGGGAAATGAAAGTCGTTGGGTTCTTTGTAAAACAAAGAAAAAAATCAAAAAAGTAGAGGACTCATGTGCACAAATCCGCTGAGTGCACTATCAGGAGAATTCCATTCTGGGCAAAGTATGCAGATAACTCAACAATACACAAATACACACAATCTAGTATATCCTGCTTCCAAGGCACGATGGGAGGTAGTAAACATTGCCATAAAGGAGACTGTTCTAATTGCATTTTTAAAGTGAGAAGAAAATAGGCCATCAAAAATATTTCTGGAAGACTGTAATTCTATCAAATAATAAAGCAGCCTTAGAGAAAGATATATCTTTATTCTATAACCTGTTGGGGGCCTTCCAAATCTGTAAGAAGCTGCTATAGGTTTAGATGAATCATGCCTTCTTTAAACCAAATTACACTAGAAAAGCAACATGATCCCACCAAGAGACACCCAGTCTCTCCAGCCACCTCCCACCTCCACGCTGAGTAAGAAAACACTGAGAGGACAAGAGACTGCACAGAGCAAGGGCAAGTGGACAAGCTCCCTACCTGTAAGAGCACGCCACTTGCCTTCACATAATAATCTCTACACGGAAGAAAGGTATAATTACAGGCACTGAAGATTTACCCAACAGTGGGACAGATAATGAAAGTTTCACTTCTATAAAAAAAAAACAAAACTCAAAATTGCACATTTTCTACACGTGCAGATCATTACTGAAGACACTTCCCACATAAGTGACTGGAGAGTCACTCTTCCACAACCAGGGTCAAATGTTGGCTGTATGTCCACCCAATTCAAATAATGCAGTATATTTAAAGTAATATACATAATAAAGAGCTAATATGCTAATTAGACCAGGTGGCAGAACGACCTTCCGGAACAATCTTCTGATGGATAGACTTTCAATCTGTTTTAAATGAAAAAAAAGTCATATATATAAGAAACTACCCTCAATTACCTATTTCTCCTATTTTTATTATAGAAGTTTTGCTCATTTTTAAACATGCACTTTTAAAATCTTTCAGAAAAAAATCAAGGCTTTGCACAATATGTAGAGCATGATTCCCTTTGGGGTGTGTGTGTGTGTGTGTGATAAATTGTAGGCTCCACAAAACCCTGTTAACAGTAATTGCCTCTGGGGAGAACTGGCAACTGATAGAGGATTTCTTAAAAGACTTTTTATTTTATACATTTTTAGACATTTGAATTTTCTACTATGTGCACATATTTCTTTTACAATATAGTTGAAGCTTTTAAAGAAAATAATAATTTATAGGAGAATAAATAGCTATATTTAGCTTTCATTGTTTTGCCCAGTTTCATCAAACTCAATTGAAATTATAATTCCTTTTTCCCAGAGAGTAGCGGCATAAAAATCTAGGCATTACAACTAATTTTCTTTAACTCAAGGAAAAAGCTTTCTGACAAGAGGAAAAGATAAACTAAATGGACCATTAAAATAAATAGAAAATTAGAAAACAAAATGGCTTTGTCAGGACAAAGATTTCACTGGGAAGTGTTGCCGGGCAGGGGCCCGGGTTAAAGTACTTTCATTTTTGCCCTCAGATGTGGGTTATTAGGTACAAAACTAAAGCTCTTCTCACACTGACACTTGAACTGAAAAAGTGTTATTAAAGTACTCCAAATTAGCAAACATGAATATTACTGTTAAGCAGAGCTAAAGGTTTTTTTTTTTAAATTACCTGAAAATTGGACATCCTTCATTATTATAGGTTTAGTTTTTCCATCTCTTTTACTCTACTTGCTTCTCTATTTTATTTCTAAAAGTGTACAGATCACACACAGCTTTGATCACATATACTTAGTCTTTTAAAATATCCCACTTCCAAATAAAAAGGCAAAAAGAGACGCTTTCTTCTCTCTGGCTCCCTGAAGACTGGGCCCCTATTCTCGGGCCTTTCGGCAGAACTCGACTCCTTCAGTGCTGTCTGGAGGCAGGGAGTCCTACAGTTGCAAGCACATAGGAGATGCTCTTTGGAATTTCCGCCTGAGTTTCAGTAAGTGGAGTCCAGCTGATTCCTGACAGAGTTTTAGGATGAGAGTTTTAGGAACTCTGTGGCCGTTCCATCTGTGACCAGCACTCCACGCTCGTCATTCCCAGCTTTTGTCTATTTACCTAGAAATGTGACCGTGAAAGTATCCCATAAACTGGCAGATCCCGTCCAACACTAAAACTCTGGCTCTGAGAGAAGTATTTCAGGGTGGCTATCTTCTATTTAGCTCTCCACCAGCAAACACTGAACAGAATACGTATGAGACCAAAGCCACTTATCTACCCAGGTACCTGATGAGGAGCACATGGAGATCAAATGAAAGGTGTAGTTTCAAAAATAAAGCAGTTATCAGGACCATAGCAGGATGATCCTTTCAGACAAAATGTATTCTAAGTGGCTGCACGTGAGGTTAATTGAGAATGACTAAGGAAAAAAAATTTAATGTAGGCAACAATTATAATATCTTAGAAACCCCTAATTCAATGGCATAGTTTATCTTCCTAAAAATAGTATTCAGCAGAGCCTTGTTAAATTTTAAGCAGAAATATTACTCAAATGCCTTTTAAGATTTTTTTTAAAAAAAAATACACTGGAAATGGAAATATAAAGCCATGAGTAAAAAGTAGAAAAATTATTAAAGGACACATTTTCAAGTGGTTGCTATTCATTCAATAGTACATATTAAATTTCCCTGTCTTGTCCAAATCACTGAGACACAGATATGGGGATAGGATACTATAAAGAGTGAGATAAAGTTTCAAAGGCCTTACAATATAATTTTTACTTAACCATGGAACAGTAACAACAAAGGAAGAAATGAAGTGTGGGGCATAATATGGAGGGAAGAGATTCCTTCTATCTGGGACCTTGAGGATTGATCCATGAAGGAAGTAAAAGTGTACAGATCACAGACATATTTGATCAAATATACTTAGTCTTTTAAAACATTCCACTTCCAAATGAAAAGGCAAAAAGAGATGCTTTCTTCTCTCTGATGTTTTCTTCTCTCATCACAGTGGTGGTCAGCGTATTGGTAGGTGAAGGTGGTGTTGGAAGTGGCATTCCAGGGCAAGGTGCTCACAAAAACCAGGGGTTCCCCAAGTGCAGTCCCTGAACCAGCAGCATCACCCTCATGTGGGAAATTATGAGAAATGTAAGTTCTCAGACCTAACCCCTCACTTATTGAACCAGGGGCCCCTGGCGTTAGGCCTCACAACCTACATTTTAATAATCACTCCAGGTGATTCTGATACGGACTGAAGTTTGAGACTCTCTGCTGTAAGTAAAGGTGCAGTAAGGCAAAAACAATGTTTTCAGAATGTTTAACACTGGATTAGCTGAGTCAGGATCATCTAGAATGGAAAAAACAAACAAGCATTCCTTTCAGTTCCACGTTGAGTTTCTCAATCTACAGAGAATGTTTCCCAGGTAATACTGCTAAGGAGCGAGCTTTGGGGACTAGCACTGAAGTGGTGGGAATTTAAATGGAAATGTAACCTGAGAGCAGGTTGCCGAGGAGCCTTAAATTCAAGTTTGAGGGGTCACGGAGAGGTCACAGGAAGCGGTTTAGGTGTTGGGTTTTCACCCTGTTCACTGAAGTCAAACACCGCGTAGAGAAATGTGCACAAGTCATATGTGAACAACTCAAGGAATTATCACAGAAGAGACAATATTGCAGGTTTTGTGACCAGATAAAGCAATGCTTCAGAAAGATTTATATCCCAGTGGTAGGAGCCCTGACTCAGGAGACAAGATTCAGGAAGAGGCACCAGATCAAAGGTCATGACCAACTTCAAGTGTGATAGGACAGAAAACAACAACAAAAACAAGAAGCATGTTTGCAGAGAAATCACAGAATTTGATCTGGGAGAAGCTTAAAGGTGGAGAAACCGACGTGAAGAAATATTAAAGCGACTTGATCAAGGTCATACAAACTGCTGGAGAAAGAGCAAAACTAAAGCCAGATGTTGGATTGCCCAATCCAGGGTGATTTGTCCTCCAAGAAAAGACACAGCCAGGATTTTCAAAGAGAGGATTGATAAGAGTTGACAAGTGGTCAAATGAGGAAAATGAAATAAAGAACTCTCAGTTCACTCTGAAATCCTTGTGTAGGGTTCAGAATGAGTCACCCCAAGATGTGCCTCTGGGATCTCTGGATTATTTTGAGCTGAAGGGAATCAAGACCCTGCAGGCTCAGGAGAAACTTTAAACTCTGTCTTAAAGATTTTAAATTATGGGCCTTGCCCACAGTAAGAGTCATCACCGGAAATAACTTTTTTGGACCTACCTAGAGAATACAGCAAATTCCTAACCACTGGACTTCTGCTCTTATTATTGTCTTGTGAGTGACCTCCCTCCTATACATGCTCTGGTCTCATTTTCCTTCTCTTTCTTTGCACCTCTTATGTATGTGTGGTCTCTGACTCTCTGACATATGTGGGGCTCCCATATGTACATATGTGATTAAATTTGGGTCTTTGGTTAATCTGTCTCATGTAGATTTCATTAGGTCAGCTGAAAGAACTTGGAGGGTAGAAGAAAGGTTCTTACTAACCTACGTCCTCCCCCACGCGTGGGTCTATATGACTGGGAAAATGATGCAACCAGACTGTGCAAATTAGGGTGAAGACCTAAAAGATATCTTTACTATATACCTAAGGGTATGACCCCAGATTCTTAGCATTTTGAGCCCCAGCAAGCCCAAAAGATTCTCTTTCCTCTTATTAGCATCTTGTTATGGCCCAGGTCCATATCTAAAACAAAGCAAATATCTTGCACATAGGATATAACAGTCTGTTTAGATTACATGGAAAGGATAACACCATCTCATCTGACACTTGTGATTAATTCTAATAAGGGCCTGCATTAGAAGGTTTTTGGCAGAACATTTTTAGCTGACAGTTCGCAAAAGACAATGACTTCACTGTTTACAACAACAAATATGGGAACAATAATGATATTGCACCATCTCTCCTCATTTCCCTGCATCTATTTAAGAAAAAAAAAATGTTTGAATAACACAATAGCATGCACATGTATCTTGACATTTTTGTGTATTTTGTGAAAGTAAAATAAATGCAGTGACACACATAGAATGTCTTCCTTTATTATCTATTTCTTTGAAAGCCATTAGAAACCTGGAATCAGAAGAGCAATGAAAATAATTTCAAATGGTTCTATTCCTTTTGAAAATCTTTCAACAGTCTCTTTTTTTTATTGGATCTTTTTCCTTGCATGCCAATATTTAAGGTTTATTCTGAGTTGTGCAATGAAAAAAAAAATGTTGGGCAAACACATCATTGTGGTCCAATCACCTTTACCCAAATCACTGTGAAAGAGATCATTTCATCTGATTCCCACAAGCACCCATTATATACTCAGTCATTCTACAAAATGCTGGCCTAATTCCAAAGGAAAACAAGACATAGTGCTCACTCTCAGAATACTTACATTCCATTTGAAAAGACAAGACATGCAAATGAAAACAGTTAAGTGATATTTCAAGGCTCTAAGGAATAAGAGAAGAAAAGATCAGACAATAGGATTTGTAAGGGGTTGAAAAATAAGAAAGCAGGACTTCCAGAGACGTGTTTATTATTATCCTATATAATAAATGCCTAGTATGCTAAGTGTCTGGTCATCCATTCAACTAATCAAAGCGTAATACGCTAATGATATGCTAAGGCCACTCAACCACTCACTATTATATGCACTGACCACAGGGGCAGTCAACCAGTAGACCGGTTGCTATGATGTGCACTGACCACCAGGGGGCAGAAGCTCCAACCAGTATGTTAGCTTGATGCTGGGGTCTGGCCAGTCAGGACTGAGCAAATTGGGCCAGAGATGCCCTGAAGCCCTCCCACAGCCCCTCCCCTGCTGGCCAATCTCCCACATCCCTCCCTGACCCTAATGGTGGGTCCTTTGGCCTGGCCTGCACCCTCTCTCAATCCGGGACCTCTCGGGGATGTCAGAGAGCTGGTTTTTGGCCCAATCCCACAGGAGAGGCCAAGGGACCCCACTGATGCACAAATTCATGCACCAGGCCTCTGGTAGGTGATACGTAGATAACTTAAGTTTTATACTCAGCATGCATCCCCCACTACACTGTTGGTTTTGGCTTTCTGGCTATAATTCCCCCTTTTAAGACACTTTATTCATTCATCTGTTGCCTTTCAAAATGTAAATGTGCACACAAAATCAAATTTTTAAGAAGTTAGAAACATCTGGGATAGCTCTAGGCAAAATCAGTTCTGCAAAGTTTGTTTTCCTCCATGTTCTCTTTTCCACGTTTGTTTTCCTGTGTCCACTTATTCAGTCACTTCCTATTATAAAAATAAATTGCATCCATTATTGAAGGCTAAAATTTCTTATAGATGTAAGGGGATAGAATGGTAGGGGTTAGGGATGGTAGAAGACTTTTCCTACATTGCAGTGCAAAGATAATTGCCCACTATAATTTTAGCTAAGGTAAGTCTTGGATCTCAGTTAGTTGTATGCAGCCCAAGTTATTACTAACAGACTTGTGTAAACATGTGTGCATCTATTTTTGAATTATTGAAGGGTGATATTTTTCAGATTTAAAACAACTTTTCAAAAATGTCTCATTCCCTTACACTTTATTAAAATACACCAGAGACTTGGAATTCCATTAATTTTAGTGAACAATTTTTTAAATTTGACTTCTTTTGTCTCCGGATTCCAATCCTTTTTCAGAGGCAGGACACATAATTTTGGCAAAACCAATCAGCATATTCCATGTCTGACCACAGTTACTGGCTCGAGGGTGGGCTGCGACCTAAAAGCTGGGATGAGTTTTAGGACTATTCCTAGCAGCCTGGGACAGAGACCCAGTCTCCTGCCCTAAATACGTAAGGGTGCATGTTGCAGCCATTTTGCTCCCTGAGGGAAACCTGCATGAGGGTGAAGATTTGACCCGGAGACCCAAAGGGCTAAACAAACAGCAGAGTGGTGTGGTGGCAGTCTTGACCACATTGGGCCTAAATTATTAAATCAAATTCCTTTATTGTTCAAAGTACTTTCAGTGGGTTTTCCCTTTTCCTGCAACTGAATACACATGAATCAGTAAGTTTTTATTGGGTGCATGCAATGTGCTAGGTTCTGCAGCTGCAGTAAAAAATAAGACACAATTTCTGCCTTGAAGTCGCTCATTTTTTCTGCAGGAAAGTAAACAACTACACACTAATATAATGTGATGATAAAGGTAAGAGGTAAACAGATGATAATCAAATGTTACAAAAGAAGGGTGCCTAATCCAGCACTGGTATAATAATACCAAATTAAAAAAAAAATTGACACACAAAATAGGACCAGACACATGGATACATGGAATAGACTGAGAGATCTGAGGGGAGAAGGGTGGAGGGGACTGAAAGAGATTAGTCAAAAGATATACGTATATGAATATACGCATAATCCATGGACACCAATAACAATGTTGTGAAGATCAGGGGGAGGAGGGAAGGATAGAAGGGGAGAATGGAGGACATCTATATACTATTGTCAACAATTAAAAAAAGTTAACATACAAAGTCAGACTATACCACATCAATATGTTATACTAGTGGCCTGGTGCATGGATTTGTGCACGTTGAAAGGAAAATAACTAAAAGAAATCTAAACTAATAAAAGCGAAATATTAAAATTAACCGTTTCTCCGAGACAGGGTAAGCCACGCCCACCAGCCAATCAGAGCGGCTGTATGCAAATTAGCCCAGCCAACATGGCGGCCGCCACTCCCGGACCTGAGTAAACAGCCCTTTCCATTGCGGCAG
>PVJC01052961.1:0-11006 GCA_004026665.1 Murina feae
GAATCAGAGGCATAGAAAGGGAGTGGACTGACAATTTTTGGGGGTAAATGGTGTTGGGGTGCGGGAAGAGAATGGACAATGATTGTACACCTATGGATGAGGATGTGGGGGAGGGGGACAGAGGATGGGGTGGGAACTGGGAGGAGGGGAGCTATGGGGGAAAAAAGAGGAACAACTGTAACAATATGAACAATAAAGATACTAAAAAAATAAAATAAAATGAAATACAAAAAAACAGATCCAGAGACAGAGAATCATCTATCAGAATGTCAAACCTCAGAGGGAAGGTAGGGGAGGGTAGGAGTAAGGGGGAGAGATCAACCAAAGGACTTGTATGCATGCATATAATTCTAAACAATGGACAAAGACAACAGAGGAGTGAGGGCATGAGTTGGGGGTAATGGGGGAATAAGGACACATATGTAATACCTTAATCAATAAAGAAATTAAAAGTAAAAAAGTGTTCTGGATTTTGATACAATATTTTTCTCTATTGAGTTACTCTCGTTTATTTTCTATATTCTTTTAGTATGGTGCATTACATTAATTGATTTTTTTATATCTAGAAAACTTGGGATAAATCCCACTTGGTCCTGGCTAAACTCTGTACATTTATCTAAACTCAATTCAGGTGTAAGCTCCTCCAAGCTGTCTTTCCTCATACTAACAGCTTGATCAAGTGATTTTCCTCTGAGGTTTTAAAGTAAACTGTTTATATATACCATTACTCTTTGCTCTGTTTCCTGTAAAATAACAGTGCTCATGGGTCTGTCCTTCCAACTAGGTTGTGAGTTCTGTAAGAGCTGCATTCTGGGTCAATTAATCTTTGTATTTCCAGTGATTAGCATAGTGCCTGATGCTAATTGGTACTTAAGTTCTTGTCTGCAGTATCAACAAATGGTGTGTTTCCTTTCTAAGAAGTTAGGAATGAGAGAAACACTACCTTTACCATTCCCTAAGTTTTCTGGCCTGGGCATTGATTTTATTGTCATTATCAGTTTGTGTGTTTGGAATGTGAGTCATGACCCAATAATCCCTGGGTGGATGTAGAGTTGATATTTCCAAGAGTGCAATGAGATCTCTCTCAGCAAATCTTAGCTTGCCGTTTCCAAAATGTTTCCACTACAAGAGAAGTATTTGATCAACTCCAAAACATTTTTCTTTCTCACTCAAACTTTATTGAACCTCTATTATGAGTTAAGACTCAAGCTTGTCATTGGAGATACTAGGATAAATGACATATAGTCCTCATCCCAAAGAATGTTTAATTTTGTTTTATTTAATACTCTGATGCTCCTTCTGCCTTTATATTTGTGCTGGGATTAAAATGAAAAGAAATTGAGGTAAAATTCCAAATTTAATATTGTTATGCCATGAGAGGAACAAGAGTGCTTTAGAAAGTAATAATCAGGTGGCATGACTGACACTGTTTCCATTTTAATATGTATAATGCTTCATTGTGTATATATCCAAGATACAGTGTGGTATGGTGAAGAGTGCCCAATATTTAGAGCCAGGCATCTTTGGGTTTTAATGTTGGATTTGCTACTTAGCACTCTATGATATATACGAGCTTTATATTTTCATCTACAAAATGAGACTAATGATATCAGTGTCTAGGACAGTTTTGAAGATTACATTGAATGGTATATAGAGAAAGCCTGGGACATAGTAAACATTCAATACCTGTTAATCTCTAAACACAAAGCCCACCTACCTCCTTTCCAGTCTCTCTCAGTGGTTGATAGTTACACTTTTTAATAATAGTCCAGTTCTTTTTTCTTTTTTAAAAATATATTTTATTGATTTTTTTACAGAGAAGAAGGGAGAGGGACAGAGCCAGAAACATTGATGAGAGAGAAACACCAATTAGCAGCCTCCCACACATTCCCCACTGGGGATGTGCCCGCAACCAAGGCACATGCCCCTGATCGGAATCAAACCTGGGACCCTTGAGTCCGCAGGCTGACGCTCTATCCACTGAGCCAAACCAGTTAGGGCAATAGTCCAGTTCTATAACAAGAAGATTTCTTTAAAATGGAGAATAGCAGGACCTAAAAAATTGAAAACATCATCAATCCCCACCCCCCCCTTTGAGACTGCATTTAGCTTTGTGCAAGCACAAATCCTGGCAGTAGATGCCACATGCCTCACCCTCACACTCCATCCTTGAATGACTGAGTGTGTGATCCCTTTGCCAGGAAGGTTTTACTGTGTACACCGAGTTTAGGGAGAGAAAGCTGCCAATATGAACTCATAGATATCTAACTGTTTCAGCTTTAAGAAAAGGAAATGTCACCTGCGTAAACATATTCAGTACACTTTCTTCAACTAGATATATCCATTTCAAAAATGGAAGACAGAAAGCGTGTCAGTCTTGTCAGTTTATAAACCTTAGAAGAGAAAAGTGGAGCCATTTAGCTGACAGTTTCAGGAAAACAAATCTTATCTTGAACTCTCAGATTTTAGTACTGCTTTGTGTGCTCACCTGAAATAGATTTACAAATGAAAATATTCCACCCTGGGAGATGGCAGTCCATTTCAGAAGCTCAGTTAATCAAAACAGGCTGGTGACCCTGGCCTGGTGGGAGGCCAAACTTGTGTTTTGTTTAGTTTCTACTACCCTCTCTTTGACCTTTCTTCTTCCATTCAGTCACCCACTTCACTTTCCCCTCACTCACCCAAATGTGCTTTTAGAATGCGATGAATAACAGTTATTTAGATCTTAATGTGAAATTAAATCAAGTTGATCACCTATTCCAGGGATATTTTAAAATTAAGTCTTACACTGACATTTTTTACTTCTTCAACAAATGTTGAATAAGGGAATTGTTCATGCATTTTAATGGGTACTGGGAATATAGACACCATTTCTGCCATCATGGAGTTTATCATTTAAAGGAAAGAGATGGACACTTTTAACCTCATAAACATACATAAATTACATACTCTGTTAAATTCAGTGAATAATAAAATGCAGGGTATCCTATCTAATAAGAGTAATATGCAAGTTAACTGCCACTCCATGACAAAGATGGCTGTGCCCATAGCAGCCTGAGCAGGATGCTGGCAGTGTCTCCCCACCAATGCGAGCCCAGTGTTCGCGCCTTGGCCACATGGGGGGGAGGAGAGGGGCCTCTGGCAAGAGGCTGGGGTGAGGGATGCTGGCAATGTTGCAGGCCGGGCTGAGGGCCCGCTCCCATGCATGAATTGTGTGCACCAGGCCTCTAGTTATAATATAATTTAACAGAAAAGTCTAAGACTTGAAGAACCAGGAAAGATACCCATGGGGCAAATTCATGTAAGCTGAAATTTGAAGAAGAAAATGTAAGAAACATCAGGCTGAGGTAATAGGGGATAGAATCAGGGCTGAGTGTAGAGGCCAGAAGGATTAGCAGATGCAAAGGGCATGTGGTGGGAGGAAGGGTTGAACTTTGAACAGAGAGTTTGGAGGGCTTTGTTTCTAAGGAATGCTCTCTAGTAACTCTGAAGTGAAAATCCTGACTAAAGCTACTTATTCTCTCCTATGATATACTGGGTTTCATTTCCCTAATATAGTTTGTTAGGCCTATATTTTTCTTAACTTAGTCATTTTTTCAATTAGACCTAGTTGTCATCAAATTATATTCTGGGGCCTTTTATTTTTATTTTTTAAAATATATTTTATTCATTTTTTACAGAGATGAAGGGAGAGAGGTAGAGAGTTAGAAACATTGATGAGAGAGAAATATCAATCAGCTGCCTCCTGCACACCTCCTACTGGGGATGTGCCCGCAACCAAGGTACATGCCCTTGACCAGAATCGAACCTGGGGCCTTTCAGTCCATAGGCCGATGCTCTATCCACTGAGCCAAACCAGTCAGGTCTATTCTGGGGCCTTTTATACAAGACCATCAAACAACAGAGGGAAGGCAGTGGTGGTGAGAGAAATCAACCAAAGACTTGTATGCATGCATATGAACATAACCAATGGACACAGACAGGGGTAGGGGGTGATGGCATGTCTGGGGCATGAGGGTGGCCAGGGAGTGGTCAATTGGGGGAAATGAGACTTACATAATACTTTAAACAATAAAGAATTAAAAAAAAAGAATACTGTGAAAGGCATGATCACCTTTGATAGTCACATAAATCTTATGATATTGATATTATAATTGTAACATTCATTTTACGGAAGAGGAAACCAAAGCTCAAAGAAATTAAAGGACTTTCGCAAGTTATAAATAATTCATATTTGGCACCAAGCGTATTCTCTCCATCTCTTTGCAATAATATATGCTCCAAACTGGGATTTAATTTCAAATCCTAGTTTCATTAAATTAGGTCTCTACATTACAACAATAAATAAGAATGCTTCTTCAGTTTATGAAGCTTATAAAAGGGTAGTCTTGGTCTATCAATGGTTAACACTTTATTGGTGAAGCAATGGCGAAACTAATGCTCTTAAAGAAAATGCCAACCTCCTGACAAATTATATTGTGAAAGGGCCAAGGAAGGTGTGACAATATCTCATTTAAAATGTTAATTATCGAAGGTGGAAGATGGCGACCAGCAGAAAGGCAGGGAGGGAGAGAGTGTGAGAGAGCCAGGGAGCAATAGAGGAGTGTGTGGACGTGTGTAGTGAGTGTGTGTGTGTGTGTGTGTGTGTGTGTGTATGAACTAGGGACAGGTAGATTCTGCAGGTCTTCTAAGGGGCTGCCAAACCAGGCAGTCTTAGATGGCGGAGCCCCGCTCCCAGCGTGGACACTCCTGGGTGGCCAGTGCAGGCACTGAGACCACGCCATCTTGAGAAACAGAGCTGCTTGTGACTAGGATCCTGACTCAGTGCCACCCTGTCTGGTCTCAGACACAAACCAGGACCCTGCAGCCACTGAGGACAGAGACCAGCGACCACAGGTATGGATCCACAGACACCAAGAATCCAGTCATCCCAGCAGCGACAGATCTCTGTGAGTAACAGAGCTGATCCCCCTCCCCACAGGCTCACAGGCAGCACCATAGTAACCGATAGACACACCCCTCCCTTGGGCCTCAGCTCTGCTACAGGAATTTGAGCCTGGGAATGCATGAACTTTGGGAATTTGTTCCCTGCAGCCTGGGGCTTTGAGCCTAGGAGCGTGTAACTCTGGATGTCTGTTCCCAGAGGCACAGGGCTGTGGGAATTTGTGCCTAGGAACTCTGGAACACTGGGAAGCCTGATCCCCACAGCACGGGGCTTTGAGCCTAGGAGCATGTGACTCTGGATGTCTGTTCCCCAAGGCACAGGGCTGAGGGAAATTGAGCCTGGGAACACAGGATCTCTGGGAGACTATTCCCCACAGTGCAGGGCTGCGGGAATTTGTGCCTAGGAACTCTTAAACACTAGGAAGCCTGATCCCTGCAGCATGGGGCTTTGAGCCTAGGAGCGCACGACTCTGGGTGTCTGTTCCCAGAGACACAGGGCTGCAGGAGTTTGAGCCTGGGAACTTGCAAAATCTGGGAGTCTGTTCCCTGAAGGACAGGCTCTGGGACCCCTATTCTCTGTTCAGGAGGCAGCACTAAGCACCAGTGACTTGACTCTGTTTCTTGTCACTTGCACCTGGGATCCCTTATTCCCAGTGCATTCACACTAAGAACCAGTGACTCCAATTCTTGGTGCATGTACACACAGGGAACCTGATTCTCAATGTGAGGTTGCACAAAGCAACAGAGACGCCAATACTGGACTGTTGGGGAACTCTGATTCCTGGCACACACTAGAGGGCTCTGATTTTCAACACACTCCAGGGGGATCTCTGTTTCAGCTCCATGCAGGCCAGGTCCCTGGTTCTAAGTGCACACACAAGGCCATGCTGAACACTGGCAACACTGACTCTGTGCGAGCCTGGTTCCCACCAAATGACGACAAACAAACATCTTAGTGTCAAAGCTCTTCAGTGACACTAGGGTGGTGAGAAGCTCCCACCACATATGGCCAAGGCCCACACAATTCCACGTTTGAAACTGCTAGAGACAGTCAGAATGGGGAGATGACACAATCCCCAGAGGAAAGAAAATGAGGAGTCGCCAAGAAAGGAAATTAGTGACATTGAAGCATGCAACATAACAGAAAAACAATTCAGAGTAATGGTTGTACAATTCATTCACCAGATGGATGAGAAAATCAACAACTTATGCAAGAATCAGGAAGAAATGAAAAGTGATATAGCTACAATCAAAAACACCATGGAAGGTTTCAACAGTAGACTAGAAGAAGCAGAGGACCGAATTAGTGAGTTAGAAGATAAGGTAGAGAAACAAGCAGAATCTGCACAGCAACTGGAGAAAAAAATTGAAAAGCAGGAGGAGAGCCTGAGGGAGCTTTGGGACAACATGAAATGAAGTAACATATGCATAATAGGGCTGCAAGAAGGACAAGAAGAGCAACAAGGATTAGAATATCTCTTTGAAGAAATAATGACAGAAAACTTCCCAGATATGGGAAAGAAAAAAGTTACACAAGTACAGAGAATCTCAAGCAAGAGGAACCCTAAAAGACCCACACCAATACATATCATAATAATGTTGGCAAATGTAAAAGACAAAGAGAGAATCTTAAAGGCTGCAAGAGAGAGACAGAGAGTTACGTACAAAGGATCCCCCATCAGATTATCAAATGATTTCTCAACAGAAACACATCAAGCTAGAAGGGAATGGAAGGAGGTATACAAAATGTTACAAAACAAAGGACTGAATCCAAGAATACTCTGTCCAGCAAGACTATCAATCAAAATTAAAGGGGAAATCAAGATCTTCTCTGACAGAAAAAGAAGGCTAAAAGAATTTATCACAACCAAGCCAGCAATGCTAAAAGGAATGCTGTAAAAAGAAGAAATAGAAAGGTAAGAAAGAACACAGGCACAAAAATAGAAATGACTTCAAACAAGTACCTTTCAATAATAACTTTAAACATAAATGGACTAAATACTCCAATCAGACATCGAGTGGCTGAATGGATAAAAACACATGACCCATATATATGCTGCCTACAAGAGACCCACCTCATAATAAGAGACTCACAAAGGCTGAAAGTGAAGGGATGGAAAATATCTTTCAGGCAAATGGAAAGGAAAAAAAAAATCTGGGGTAGCAATACTTATATCTGACAAAATAGACCTCAAAGTGAAGGCCATAACAAGAGATAAAGAAGGCCACTTCATCATACTGAAAGGATCGATACAAGAAGAGGATATAACCCTGATAAACATATATGCACCCAATGCAGGAGCACCAAAATACATAAAAAACTCCTGGAAGATATCAAGAGAGAGATAAACAACAATACAATCATAGTAGGAGACTTAAACACACCACAGACATCACTGGATAAATCCTCTGGACAAAAAGTCAGCAAAGAAACAGCAATCCTAAATGGCTCACTAGATCAGATGGACTTAATTGACATCTTCAGAACATTTCACCCCAAAGCCATGGAATATACATTCTTCTCAAGTGCACATGGAACATTTTCAAAAATAGACCACATATAGGGTCACAAGCAAAGTCTGCCCAAATTCAAGAAGATTGAAATCATACCAAGCATCTTTTCAGATCACAATGGCATAATATTAGAAATAAAATGCAGCAAAAACAATCCAAAAAACTCAAACACTTGGAAGCTGAATAGAATGCTACTAAATAATGATTGTGTAACCAATGAGATCAAAGAAGAAATTAAAAACACTCTGGAAACTAATGACAATAAAAGCACAGCATTCCAAAATCTATGGGACACAATGAAAGCAATCCTGAGAGGGAAGTTTATTGCTCTACACGCCTACTTGAAGAAAGAAATGATAGTAAATCATCTAACTCTACAACTCAAAGAATTAGAAAGAGAGCAAAAAAAGAAGCCCAGAGTGACCAGAAGGAAGGAGATAATAAATATCAAAGCAGAAATAAATGACATGGAGACCAAAAAAAAAAAAAAAAAAAAAAAAAAAAAAAAAAAAAAAAAAAAGAAAACAAAAAAAAAAAAAAAAAAAGAAAGAAAAAAAAAAACAGTACAAAAGATCAATGAAACCAAGAGCTTGTTCTTTAAAGGGATAAACAAGATTGATTAACCACCAGCCAGGCCCACCAAAAAGCAAAGAGAGAGGACACAAATAAACAAAGTCAGAAATGAAAGAGGAGAAATAACAACAGACACCATGGAAATTCAAAGAATTGTTAAAAAATACTATAAACAACTCTACTCCAACAAACTAGACAACCTGGAGGAAATGGACATATTTCTAGAAAAATACAATCTTCCAAAACTCAATCAGGAAGATTCTAAAAATCTCAATAGGCCAATAACTATGGAAGAAGTTGAACCAGTAATAAAAAGGCTCCCAGCAATAAAACCCCAGGGCCAGATGGCTTCACAGGGGAGTTTTACCAAATATTCAAGGAAGAACTAAAATCTGTCCTCCTTAGACTATTCCAAAAAATTCAATAGGAAGGAACACTTCCCAGCTCATTATATGAAGCCAGCATCATCCTAATACCAAAGCCAGATAAAGACAACACAATGAAAGAAAATTATAGGCCAATATCCCTCATAAACATAGATGCCAAAATACTCAACAAATTTCTAGCAAATTGGATCCAGAAATACATCAGAAAGATCATACACCATGACCAAGTAGGATTTATCCCAGGATGCAAGGATGGTACAATATCCGTGAATCAATAATCATGATACATCACATAAACAAATTGAGAGATAAAAATCACATAGTCATATCAAGTGATGCAGAAAAAGCATTTGACAAAATCCAACACCCTTTCTTGATAAAAACTCTCACCTAGTTGGAAATAGAAGGATCATTCCTCAACATAATAAAAGCCATATATGACAAACCCACAGCCAACATCATACTCAATGGTCATAAACTAAAATCATTTCCCCTAAGAACAGGAACAAGACAGGGATGCCCCCTTTCACCACTCCTGTTCAACATAGTACTGGAAGTATTAGCCATTGTGATCAGACAAGAAGAAGAAATAAAAGGAATCCAAATTGGAAAAGAAGAAGTAAAACTGTCCTTATTTGCAGAAGACATGATACTGTATACAGAAAACCCTAAAGGCTCCATCAAAAAATTATTAGACTTAAAAATGAATTCAGCAATGTTGCAGGATACAAAATCAATGCCAAGAAATCTATGTCATGTCTTTACACTAATAGTGAACTTACAGAGAGAGAGACTAAAAAAACAATCCCATTTACCATCGCACCAAAAAAATTAAGATACCTTGGAATAAACTTAACTAAGGAGGTAAAAGACTTATATGAGAAAAACTACAGGACACTGAAAAAAGTAATAGAGGAAGACATAAACAGATGGAAGAACATACCATGTTCATGGATTGGTAGGATCAATATCATCAAAATGTGCATACTTCCCAAAGCAATCAATAGATTCAATGCAATCCCCATTAAAATGTCAACAGCATATTTCACAGATCTAGAATGAACGGTCCAAAAATTCATCTGGAATAAAAAAAGACCTCGAATAGCTGCAGCAATCCTGAGAAAGAAGAACAAAGTAGGTGGGATCACAGTACCAGATATCAATCTGTATTACAAAGCCACTGTTCCTAAAACAGCTTGGTACTAGCTCAAGAACAGATATATAGATCAATGGAATAGAATAGAGAATCCAGAAATTTATCCAAACCACTATGTCCAATTGATAATTGATAAAGGAGGCAAAAGCATACAATGGAGTCAAGACAGTCTCTTCAATAAATGGTGTTGGGAAAATTGGACAGATACATGCAAAAAGATGAAACTAGACCACCAACTCACACCATACACAAAAATAAACTCAAAATAGATAAAGGACTTAAATGTAAGATTGGAAACCATAAAAATACTAGAGGAATACATAGGCAGTGAAATTGCAAACATGTGCTGAAGTAATTTCTTCACTGATACTACTCCTAGGGCAACAGAAGCTAAAGAGAAAATAAACAAATGGGACTACATCAGAATAAAAAGCTTTTGCACAGCAAAGGAAACCATCAACAAAACAACAAGAAAACCCACTGCATGGGAGAATATATTTTCCAATGATATCACTGATAAGGGCTTTATATCCAACATTTACAGGGAATTCATACAACTTAACAAAAGGAAGATAAACAATCCAATCAAAAAATGGGCAAAGGACCTAAATAGACACTCTTCGAAAGAGGACATTCAGAAAGCCAAAAGACATGAACACATGCTCAAAGTCACTCATCATCCGAGAAAAGCAAATCAAAACAACAATGAGGTACCATCTCACACCTGTAAGAATGGCTATCATCAACAAATCAACAAAAGACAAGTGCTGGCGAGGATGCAGAGAAAAAGGAACACTCGTGCACTCTTGGTGGGAATGCAGACTGGTGCAGCCACTGTGGAGAACAGTATGGAGTTTCCTCAAAAAACTAAAAATGGAACTCCCATTTGACCCAGTGATCCCACTTCTAGGAATATATCCTAAGAAGCTAGAAACACCAATCAGAAAGGATATATGCACCCCTATGTTCATAGTAGCACATTTTACCTTAGCTAAGATTTGGAAACAGACTAAGTGCCCATCAGCAGATGAGTGGATTAAAAAACTGTGGTACATCTTCACAATGGAATACTACACTGTGGTAAAAAAAAAAAATTCTTGCCATTTGCAACAGCATGGATGGAACTGGAGAGCATAATGCTAAGTGAAATAAGCCAGTCAGAGAAAGATAAATATCATATGATTTTACTCATTTATGGAATACTAGGAGCCCGGTGCACAAAAATTTGTGCACTCGGGGTGGAGGGAGTCCCTCAGCCCGGCCTGTGCCCTCTCACAGTCTGGGACCCCTCAGTGGATGTCCTATGATGGCCCCAGTCTGCCAGGCACCTTTTGTGTGTGTGTGTGTGTATGTGTGTGTGTCATCACTGGGGACCTGCCCCTAGCCCCATCAGAGGCTCGGAGCAGTCCTCCTGTGTGTATCTACCTGCCGGG
>PVJC01052962.1:0-10553 GCA_004026665.1 Murina feae
GAGAAGGAGAAGGAGAAGGAGAAGGAGAAGGAGAAGGAGAAGGAGAAGGAGAAGGAGAAGGAGAAGGAGAAGGAGAAATCAAAGCACACCTAAAAAGAAAATAAAAATATGTGGTGGTACCTATGTGAATATTTGATTGAATACTACCTACATTAAATTTGCATTCAGAAATAGGAAAGATTAATAAAAGAAATATTTGTGTATGAGCAAGAGAAATTCGGTATATTGGATGTTAGAAAGTGATTTGGTCCTTTATTAAAGACTAAGTCTTAAATAAGATGTAGTACTCTGTATGGGAAATAGATAATATTAAACTTAATTTAGCACATGCTATATTTTTACTTTCTAAGTAAAGTACAATGGTCTTGTTCCATAATTTCCCCAAATGTGTGTTCAGAAAACATGTCATTTTTCTAAGAGGACTAGTATTGGCAAAATTATGTTTTGAAAAAAATTGGTGTAGTAATTGCTTTATTGAACTGCACAGAACAAGTAAATGCATATATTGGAAAAATAATATACATGTGGACTTTACTAAAATAAATGATAAATGTGCATATTTTCAAACACATGGAAATACACACACACTATTTAATGTATCTTTTGTATCAGTCATTTTTAGAATAAAACAGTGCAGTAGTTATTAGTATTCTCATTTTACAGAGAGGGAAACTATGGCCCAGAATGGCTAAGCAACTTGTCCCGAGTCATATTGCAAATAAACAAACCAAGCATTAAAATTAAGATTGCCCAGCTCTTCCCTCTGCACAGTGCTGCTCCAGCATCACCCACACTGACATGAACTGCATTACTCCTTCATGCTAACCAAAGCCTTTCTTTTTGTACTTTGAGCCATTATAGGTTTGTAACTCCCACTTTACCCACATAGCCTCTCATTCGAGTAAGTCTTTTGTGCCTTTTCCAAAATCTGTGCCTAGTATATAGCGTTTCCATAAATATTTCCATAGTAGTTATTAAAAGAACAGAGCCCCATGTTGTAGGGGATAGGTCTTAGCTTTGCACCAGATCAGCTTGGGCTTCCATCTCTGCCTACCACTCATTGGCTCTGTGACATGGTATAAGTTGTTAAGAATTTTTGAAGCACTCTTCTAATGTTAGAAAACAGAATAAAAATATATACCTCACTCAACTGATAAAGCTTAGATCATCTAATGTACGCAAAACCACATGCACATCAATGTGTCTTGAGCATGATTTAAGTGTGGGGACCACAGAGCCAGGAAAAGGCCTGAGGTATGCAGAACCCCATAGGCGCATGAAAATATCTATGAGAATTTTTGTCTGTCTGGACCTAAATAATATTTTATTGATACACAATCCAATACAATCATAATGAAGAGATTAAGAAGCAACTTAGCTGCAATGAGTATGTATATGTGTGTACATGTGTGAGTGTGTTTGTACATGGTTGCATGTGAGTGTTGCACTGATAGGAGGGTATAGATTTTCTCCAACACATATAGGGAAAAGGAACTGGGAAAAATAAGGTGGTGTGTGGTAGAAATGAGGATGGAAATTATAATGTATTTTATATGCTTTAGAAGTACAAAACTATAACTGACAATCTCCTGTTCACAGATGTTTGTCATAAAGCTCGGTTTGTCATCAATGTTGAAAGTCAAATATCCTGGGTGTAAGTTTCTCTCAGGTTCAACATTCTAGCCTCAGTTTTTGAACTGATAACTACCTTTAACTTGCTACATATGATAACATGACTTCCTGATCATGTCTTTAATCCTGGAAAGGTTAGTAATTAAATATAAAGAAGATTAAAATAAATAAACAAATGGATTTTATTATTTAACTAGAAGCCCAGTGCACGAAATTCTTGAAAGAGTGGTCCTTCACATCCCTGGCTGCCTCAGCTGTCACAGCCTTAGCTTCATCTGGAAGGTCCTCTGAACATTTGTTCTGCTGTTTGGCTATTCGGTTGATTGGCATATTACGCTTTTATTTTTATAGATGGTAGGAATAGGCATACAATTTTAATCATTGGAATAACATGAATACATTTAGCATGGAGAAGCCTATACTGTTTAATGAAGTCATTCTAGATATTCTGAAAGATCAGTCTTGAGATTTCAATCCAGCTGAATACTATCACAGCATCATGACAACTATTTGGAGAATACGGACATGGTTTAAAGAACTCCTGACTCACTGTTTTATTTATTAGATGTACAAGATTTGATTAAATTTTGGGAAAGTTTTGCTTTTTTGTGTGTCAGCATTTGAATATTTAAAAATATAATTAAATAAATATATATGTAAAGATACAACTTAAAGTACCAGAAGAAATATAATTGCTAAGTTATCAGTGATATGAGTGGAATAATAAGATTCTGAGTTAAATTTAAAGCTAAGCTGAAGAATTCTTGTGATTGTCACTTTAATGAAACAGTGGTAATTTATCTCTCAAATAATTACAGTGTTTCTGTACATTAAAGTTTCTCTGAGAGAAAAATCACATTGTTGAAAACCCACTTAGATAAATATTAGTTGCTTTTCATTTCTTTCCTATATCACTATCCAGATTTCACTGTTGCATATTAAAATTGTTTCATATTATTCTGTAACTGGATACAGAATAATTATTCTGGTCTGTATCTGCAAAACTCAATGAACCGTAAAAATAATATAACATTTTAAAATTAGTGTCCAAGGGGGCTGTGTCTAACATAATTATGTTTATGGCCCTAATAGCTAATTTAATTAACATATAAAATGACATTAACAATTATTTTCTTGATTAAGCCGTGATGGGAACCGGCATTTCTAAAGTTCGCTGAATTTGGGTTCAGTTTGGCACACAAAAGAGAATTTTGAGCCTTCTGGCACACTGGGGTGAGAGAAGACAGGCAGATATTTTCTATAAGGAGACAGCAGGCTGGAGGCCAACCAGAGGATCCCATATTAAAATTTAGCATTGCCTGAACCATGCTACAATTTCCCTGAAATACACCCCAAGTATCAGGAAAAGATTGTATCACAACGTGATCTTTTGTTAATGGTGCATTAGAGAACTGAGAGAAGATTCTGTCCAAGTTTAGGACAAATGAAGCAGAAGGAAAATAACAGGCTGCAGGCGTGCAGATAAGATTAGCAACTGGTATCAAGAGAACACGGGAGAGGTGACAAATCACAACCGAAAACAGATAAGAATCCCAGTGGGATCCTGAGGAAATCCTGGAAAATGTATCCGAAGTTCTGGAAGGTCACCGAGATCATAGATCTTATAGGACATCAGTAGTCAAATGACAGATTTGTACTTGAAAGAATAAGTGACTCCAGAAAGCTGGCTCTCATAGAAACATCTCATTATAGGAGCATCCTCATGCAAGCCCAGACAGCACTGAGCTTGACAAAGTGGGCTATTTCAATATTAGGAACATATATCTAAAGATAGTTCTGGCATATTAAACATGGAGCCGGAGTCCACCATCAGAGTCCTGGGCTCAAGTCCTGCATTTTCCCAGTTACATGGCATGAAGCAAGTCTCTGAGCCTGTATGTCATTTACTATGAACATATAGTATCATAACTTACGACAGCCCTGCTGTTGCTCTGACAGGTTTACATAGTCAACAAAACTGGCCTTTACAATAACCTCATGGGTCCATTACTATAACCCTTTTACATCTCCAGGAAACTGAGGGACCGCGATATTCAGAAACTGGCCTGAAATCCTGCGACTGGAGCAGTGGAATATGAACTCGGGAAGCTTGGCTCCAGCCAAATGGAAATGACTCCCTGCTCTTCTGGGGAAGATTCATTTATTCTTGACCTCCACAACCCTTGGCTGAGTTCCTGAAACATTCACAGTGATATATTTTACAAAAGGCACAGCCCCATCCTTAATCTCAAAGAGCATGTCATCCTAGAAGAAAAAGGTCTCCTAACTGAGGCCTTGTTCATAGATGCCAGACTTCATTGCGAACATATTTTATAATTGATAGATTCTGGTGTAAAGGAAAACAAGTATTACTAACAGATTTGTAAATGTTCAGATAGTTTTTGATTGTTCTTCTCATTATTTTACATAGGTTAGACCAACATTCTATTTATTTAAAAATATGTAAAGCGGCTTTCATCAGAAATAGCTTTGGCAGCAGTGGGTGGATGATTTGGAAAATGACTTCTTACAGGTCAGTTTACTGATATATGCCCTGCTTCTTTCCTGTATTTCAAGATAGTTAACATACTATGGATTCTTACCAAGTTTTCTAAGAATTTGTATTTTTCAATCCAACATAAAAGCTAATTTGTTTTTATCCACAACTGGTTTCAACATGTGGAGTGAACTGGAAGGTCTGTATTCTTATTGAAATGACCAGTGTGTTGGGCGGCAGAGGGGGCTGCTGCCCCAACCCACTGTGGTGGCTCCATGGGCAGTGGCTCCCACTGTGCTTTGCTCACTTCTGTACTCTGGCTTCTCCCTCAGGGTTGAAGTCACCCCCCAGGGAACTGGCAGTAGCCCACCTGCTAGGTCCCCTTTGATCTACGCCCAGAGACCTGTAAGGGCAGGTTCCCATGTGAGGTGTCAGCACTATTTGAGACTGCGTGGGACACTGTCTATATCTGGTCATAAGTATTAGGAGGCCACCTTGTCCCATTCCTCCAACCTAGGCATTCTTGTTAATCAGGTGTCATTTCAGGTTCCAGCTATCAATTCCTCTATGGCCACACTCTTTCTATCAGAACTCAGCAGAGAAGTAGAAGTATAATGTATTTCCCTCCCTAAATAAAACTGCCTCCATGTAGAGTCACTTCAGAGTTCTCACGATACTTTATAAGCACAGGTAATATGTAACTGTCATATATATGTATGTGTGTAAAATACAAAATTGTGATATGGAATGATTTCTAATCATTTCTAGTTGTGCTACCTACCAGAACAAAAGGATGGAAGGCCCCCTATGATCATGTCTAATGATCCACCAGCAATGTCAATGACTATATCAAAGCCTTACAGACATGATGAAATGCATGATGACAGGGACAACGGTGCCCATGTAAGACTCCAGAGCCTGTAATAAAGACGTCAGGCTACATGGTAAAGGAGAACTAAGGATTCAGATAGAATTAATGTTGCTAATTGGCAGACTTGGAGATGGGGGATTATTCTGGATTATCTGGGTGGGTCCAATGAATCCCAAGGATCCTTAAAAGTGGAAGAAACCAGCCCAGCCAGTATGGCTCAATGGTTGAGCATCCACCTATGATCCAGGAGGTCATGGTTGGATTCCTGGGTTTCAGATTCATCCCCTGTAGGGGGCATGCAGGGGACAGTCAGTCAGTAATTCTCTCTCATCATTGATGCTTCTCTCTCTCCCCCTTGCCCTTCCTCTCTGAAATTATATATATATAAGTGGAAGGGGCTGGTAAAGGAGGGAGACTTGGAGAGATGGGAGTGTGAGAGGGACATGGCTCAGCTTTGAGGATAAAAATGGGGATGTGAGCCAAAGAACATGGTTGGTCTCTGGAGAAGCTTAAAAATGCAAGGAAACAAAATTCCCTCTTTGGGACTCCAGGAAGAAACACAGATCTACCAACACCTGTATCTTAGCCCAGTGAGACCCATTTCAGACCTCTGCCCCCTGATTAAAAGATAATACATTTGTTTTGTCTGAAGCCACCAACTTTATGGAAATTTGTCCCAGCAGTCGTAAGAACCACACATATATAAATGTACATTGTCACTCTCCTCTCTCTCTCTCCATATATACAGTGAAAATTCTTTGAAAGCACAAAAAAAGGAATACCCCATTTTTTTTTGATTGATTACTGAATATTGGCCAGAACCTTTCTATCATTTTAGGCAGGATTTTATTAAGATTTTCACAATTATAAGCCTCACAGTTCATCACATGGTAAAAGCTTTACATTCAAGTGGCAACAGTTTATAGATGGGCAATTTGTATAACTCAGGTATGCTCTGGGTTTTTCCATGAGATGATTTGATGTGTAAACTGCATCAAACAAAAAGCAATTTGGGCGCATCTTTAAAAAAATGTTTAAATAAACATTATGATTTACAAACTCCACCAAGAACAGCCAAAAGAAGCAAGAAACATGAACACTCTTTCATACCAGCTGTGAAGCAGTTTCCTCTCACATGAAATCAAAATACATTAGTGACAGCACTGTGACAGCCAGCGCCCTGGAGACTATCTCTCTAACCTGCAGAGACAGACTGAGGGAATTTATGAGGTTTGGGTGAGAGTCAACCTCAATGTCTGCACAGAAAATACTGGCATCATATTTCCTAGCAGATAGTCACATTTTCAAATCTGGTAATATAATAAGAGATACTAACTTTTCTTTTGACTATTCCAAAAAAGCATTGCCAACTGATCAGGGCACCAAATACAGTTTGCCCTGTACCAAATGTTTGAATTTTTAAAATCATCTTAGTACCTCCATACCTAAAATCAGTCACACACACACACACACACGTGCACACACTCTCACATCAATAAATCTTGATTTTGCATATTTGTGAAAAATTATTACCAAATACAATTTTAATACAATAGTGTGAATTTTAGTTTCCCATCAAATATCAATACCAGAAAAACACACACATAAAATCCATTTATTTTATTAAAGTATAACTTAAGTATAAATAGATTTACAAAGTTAATGATTGGAACTCACTACTGATGAAGGACTGAAGATACATTTTAAAAACACAAAAGCTCTCACTTTATGGTAGGTAAATGCTCATTCTGTAAGGTTACTGAATTTACTTAAAATTCTTTTATTTCAGTTCAATCAACATACCTCTCTGAGACTCGACTGTGAGTGCTATTAAATCAAAAACTAAGGTCAAGGTGGACATTAACCTCTGAGTGGCATTGTCATGGGTCCAACCTAAATTTGATAAATCAACAAGCAAAACCCAAGTTCATCCATCACATTAAAAAAATCTTACTGACATACATAGAATTGATTCAAAATGAGCATGTAGGGGTTAACATTTCACTCATAAACTTTGATTAAAGTTGAACTCAAAAGCTACAACTGTAATAATATTTTCTATACTAATTACCCCAATGCACAATTTCAGTGAATAATGTGAATAGTTTTTGCAACACTTTTTCCTATTATATGTGTTATCTGATTATTGAAATGAGATTGTATTGTTTATGGAGTTTAATAATAAGGTTGCTTCCGTTTCATTTTTCTCTTATAGTTCATTTTTCTGGTCATTTTATTCTTTACATTTATTTGATTGTATTTTACAAAAGCATATCTCACCGACAATTAGTAATTAAAAAGCAAAACTATCCCTTTCCACAGATGGTTTGAAAAATATTGCCACAAAATCCACCCCATATTAAAGAAAATGGAAAGTGGCCAAGAGAAGAGGAATAGTTTCTCACATAAAAATCCAGTTGTATTGTAGCTAAAGGCCCAAAGAATGTTAACCAATATCAACCTGCAAAGTGGAATAGTTTTTACTGAAGTCTTATAGTGGGCTGGCTCTTAGCCCTATGGAAAACTTAATCGCTGCCTAGGCAGTGTTGCTCAGTGGTTGACCCAGGAACAAAGAGGTCGCAGTTTAGTTCCTGATCAGGGCACATGCCTGGGTTTGAGGCTTGACCCCCTGTAAGGAGGTATAGTGGGCAGCCATTTGATGATGTTACTCTCTCATTGATGTTTCTACCTCTCTATCCCTCTCACTTCCTCTCTCTCTAAAAATATCAATAAAAACATATTTTTATAAAAAAACTCATAGTAACCAGGAAGAAGACAGATAAAGATTATGCTTTCTGATTTGTAGAGTAATAACTAACACACTAAAAACAAAACCAAGAGGAAAAAATACATTTTTGACCATTGGGTCTGATGTGTAGAAGCCCAGACAAAAATTTGTAGAAATCCACAGAAGTCTGGTACTTTTTAAAACTCAGTGATATAGTTTCAGAAAAGAAGAAATCTGTTCCTTTAAAGCAGGAGTTGGGGATTATTTTTCTGCCAAGGGTCATTTGGATATGTATCGTTCCCGGGCCATGCAAAATTATCAACTTACAAATTAGCCTGCTATATTTGGTCAAACATTTAATTAATTCACCGTTAATGTCTTGGCAGGGCCAGACCAAATGATTTCTCCGGCCTTATTCAGCCCGCAGGCTGGGCATTCCCCACCCCTGCTTTACTAGTGAACGAATGAGTAGGTTTGAATTGGACATATTTGCACATTGTCCCTAGCAGGATGAGGTTCCAAGAATTTCTAACACAGAGCAACACTCTTTTTCTAAAAATAGGAGGTTAAGATGGGTATCAGGGTAATGCTGGCCCCATAAAATGAGTTTGGGAGTATTCCCTCATCTTCTATTTTTTTGGAAGAGTTTGAGAAGGATTAGTGTTAATTTTTCTTTAAATGTTCATTGGAATTCCCCAGTGAAACCATCTGGTCCTGGGTTTTTCTTCAGGAGGTTGTTGATTACTGATTCAGTCCTCTTACTTATTATTGGTTTGTTCAGATGTTATATTTTTGCATGATTCAGTTTTAGGAGGTTGTATGTTTTTACAAAAATATTTATTTCTTCTAGGTTGTCCAATCTGTAGGTGTATAACTGTTCCTAGTAATCTCTTACAAAGCTTTGCATTTCTATGGTATCAGTTACAATTTCTCCTCTTTCATTTCTGCTTTAATTTATTGGAATTCATCTTTTCTTGGTAAGTCTAGCTAAAGGTTAATAGATTTTGTTTATCTTTTAAAGAATGAACTTTTAGTTTTGTCAATCTTTTCTGTTGTTTTTCCATTTTCTATGTTATTATTTTTGCACTAATCTTTATTTTTACTTCCTCCTGAAAGTTTGAGCTTAATTTATTTCTCTTTTCCTAGTTCTTTGAGATGTAACGTTAGGTTGTTTATTTGAGATCCTTCTTTTTTTATTAATGTTGTCATTTAGCGATAAGCTTTCCTTTTAGAACTCTCTTGGTGCATCCCATGAGGCTTTAAATGTTTATGTGTTCCATTTTCATTTGTATCAAGATAGTTAGTGTTATATCCCTTTTGATTTTTTCTTTCATCAGTTGCTATTTCAGCAGTGTATTCTTTCATTTCCCCGCCACCCCCCCGTTTGTAAATTTTCTATTCCCTCCTGCTATTGATTTCTAGCTGTCTTGTTTGGCTCAGCAGATGGGCAGAGCTACTGGCTGCGAGCAGGAATGCAGTCAGCCCAGACCAGAGCACTGGGTGCTGTGCTCTTCTATCTGGTCCCCTCTTGTCAAGCCTCACAGATTTTTCCAGTAATCCCCAGGAGGCAAAGCCCAACTTAGCTTCCTAGGAAGCATCCCACGATGTGGGGAAACTAGAAACCCACCTGGGGTTTTCCACCTGAGAATCTATAGGCCCAGGGGTCCTCTGAGTGTGGCAATGTGCCAGGTGTAGGGACCAGTAATGCAGGCAGAGTGTACCTACTCCTCTTACCTTGTGCTGGCTTCCAAAGTCTCTGGAATTGATGGAAGAGGGGGCGTTTCAAGCACACCCTGAATTTTGGGGTTTTCACAATAGTGTCCTATCTATGGATTGTTTCTACTTGTTCTTCCTACGAGAGAGACAGAACTCAGGGACTGTTTTTGAGGATTGATTTGTGAAGCCCTGTAGTTGAGGCTTAAGATGCAAATCTGGATGGTGGGCTTTTTATGCGAAGTGGCTTGCTGCCTTGTGAGATAAAATTGCCCAACATGAGAAGGTCCTCAAGTCCGAGGCTGGTGGCAGCTCTTTTGGCTAAGCTAGCGCAGAAGCCAGAGCCAGGACACCTGGTTCTTGTGTCACAGCTGCCTCCAAATGCCACCGTATTCTCTCATCAACTTTTAGTACAAAACCACTTTCATTCAATTAAGGAAAAACATAAATGCTTTTGCTACAAGTTGCAAATTTCAGTCTGGTTATCATAGCCTCATAGTCATAGCTGAAGAGTGAGTTACATACTACAAAGTCTTATAAAATAATATTCCATTGACTACAGTGGTTCTGTAAGCACCAATAGCCAGGACCTTAGGTTAATCTTTCTTGAAATATTTGGGCAAAATATTACTTGGTCAATAATAATCTGTGCTCAGGAAGGGATGCATACATTTTCAACTATTCAATTTTGGAGTGACTTTTACATGAACATGAATGATTTAAAAAAGAAATCTAAACTAATAAAAGTGAAATATTAAAATTAACCGTTTCTCCGAGACAGGGTAAGCCACGCCCACCAGCCAATCAGAGCGGCTGTATGCAAATTAGCCCAGCCAACATGGCGGCCGCCACTCACGGACCTGAGTAAACAGCCCTTTCCATTGCGGCAGGAGGGAAAGTGAAGCTGCGGCCCTCAGCTCAGCTCCGATTAAACTGCCTCTAGCGAAACACAGCTTTTTGAAACACTGTAACAATCATAGAATCCTCCGGAGCTGAAGGAAAGAGCAGCTCCGGCCTAACCAGTAAAAGTAACAATTGTTTCATTATAGACGCTGCGAGGTGAGGCAGAGGAGGCTTCGTTAGTAGTTAGAAGGCCGCCTTAAAGGAACAGT
>PVJC01052963.1:0-10956 GCA_004026665.1 Murina feae
CCCTCTGATCGCTGCCCAACCCTCCCATCGCTTCCCAACCCTCTGATCGCTTCCCACCCCCACACCAACCATCACCATGCCATGTCCCTCCGGCCCACCCCCACATCTCGCTCACCCTGCCGCTGCCACTGCGCTGGCCTCCAGGGCTGCGGCCGCCATCTTGCCTGAGCTAATTTGCATACAGCCATTCTGATTGGCTAGTGGGCGTGGCTTACCCCGTCCCGGAGAAACGGTTAATTTTAATATTTCGCTTTTATTAGTTAAGATTATTTCATTTGTATTATCATAGAAAAATTGCTAAAAATTCTAATCAATTATCAGCAAGTATTTAATGGTATTCATCACTAATTATTCTGTGAAATTATTAAATTTTTAACTATATTGTGCCTATATTTCCAAAATAGCATTATCTATTTCTCTGACTCTGTTTTTAATTTTATTTTTCAACTAGGGGCCCGGTGCACAAAAATTTGTGTACTTGGGGTTGAGTCCCTCAGCCCGGCCTGTGCCCTCTCACAGTCTGGGACCCCTCAGTGGATGTCCTATGATGGCCCCAGTCTTCCAGGCACCTTTTGTGTGTGTGTGTGTGTGTGTGTGTGTGTGTGAGACCACTGGGGACCTGCCCCCAGCCGCATCTGAGGCTCGGAGCAGTTCTCCTGTGTGTGTCTGCCTGCTGGGGGCCTGCCCCCAGGCACACCATCAAGGCTTGGAGCAGGCACCCCTCTATGTTGATCTCTCAGACTCTTGCCCTCCCCTGCATGTTGTTCTCTTTTTTGAGCTGTGGCCAGGGCTGGATGCGGCCTGCCTCCCAAGCTTGCCTACTGCCCATCTTCCTCCAGCCACCAGAAAGCAGGGAAAACCCTGCCTCGTGGTCAGGACAGCCTTTTCCTGCTCCCTGATCCTTGGAAGGGACCTAGGAAGCTGCCAAGCAGGCCGCCAACTCTTTCCCACTCACCCGTCCCCTGCTGCCTTCCTTTCCCACTTCCCGGTACCGCCAAGGGGTCTGAGGAGCTGCCAAGCAGGACCCCGGCCCCTACAGCCTTGCTTTCCTGCTCCCTGATGCCCCGCAAAGGGCCTGGGAAGCCCACCAAGCAGGCCGAGACCCCCTGCCACCTCTTTCCCACTCCCTGGCCCACCACCTTGCTTTCCCACTTCCTGGTGCCCTGCAAGGGGCCTGGGAAGTCCACCAAGTAGGCCACTGACCCCTGCTGCCTCTTTCCCACTCCCTGATGCCCCGCAAAGGGCCTGGGAAGCCCACCAAGCAGGCCACCGACCCCCTGTCACCTCTTACCCGCTTCACGGTGCCCTCCAACCCTGCCGCCTCTTTCCCACTCACGGGTCCTGGGTCCTGCGCCGTTCCGCCCTGCAGCCGCTCTGTGCACTTGGGAGGTCCCTCAGCCCGGCCTGTGCCCTCTCGCAGTTTGGGAGCCCTCTGGGGATGTCCACCTGCTGGCGTGCCTGACCAGGCTGGGTGAGGGGCTTTCAGGCTGCCCACAGCTCCCATTGACCCAACATCCCAGCAAGGCTGGCTGGACGCAGGTTCTGGGGTTTATCTCCTATAATTGATGCTGTTCCTTTAAGCCGGCCTAGACATGTAACAAAGCCTCCTCTCTGCCTCACCTGGCGGAGTCTATACTGCAACAATGTTATACTTTTAGACTCAGGCTAGGTCTGCTGTTCCCTTCAGCTCCCGAGGATTCTATGATTGTTACATTATTGAAACATGTTTCGGACCCTGCCTGCCAAGGGCCGAAAACAGTTTCCCTTTCGCTCCTGCTGCAACGGACGCTGCCTAAACGTTTACTCAAGTCTGTGAGTGGCGGCCGCCATGTTGGCTGGGCTAATTTGCATACAGCCACTCTGATTGGCTGTTGGGCGTCCCGAAGAAACGGTTAATTTTACTATTTTGCTTTTATTAGTTTAGATTACAGCTTACATTCAATATTATTTTTGTATTAGTTTTAGGTGTACAGCATACTGGTTAGACAATCATAGACTGAATTAAGTATTTCCCTCAATATTGAAAGTATGGTTAAGGCATATTGAATTAATAACCTTGAATGGGGGGAAGTAGAAAAAAAAAAAATATATATATATATATTTACTCGTAAAGAAGGTTTAAAAATAATGTATACTTGAAGTTACAAATAGAAAAAAATAATAGATTTTGACCCAAACAAATAATATTAAATATCTCTCTATATAAAAGCCTAAGTGGCTGGACGACCAGACAACCAGCCAGAAGCTAGGACATGCACCAGGGGGCAAATGCTCCATGCTGGAGCTTCCCCTGGGTGGTCAGTGTGCTCCCACAGCAGAAGTGCAGCTCAGTGGACACACAGGCGCCAGACAGTTGGCAAGCGCAGCTGCAGTGGCACAGTCCTCTCCAGTGGACACTCCCCCTGCTCACCAGAGTAGCAGCAGTGGCAGGCGGCAGGCGGCAGGCACAGTGGGGCTAGGATGAGTGAGAGTGGGGCAGCACCCAGCCCCGGCTCAGGCTCCTCCCTGGCTGCCTGCTGCTTCACGCACTACTTCATGCTGTGTGTGATGGACCAGACAGCAGGCTGAAGCCAGACGAGCTGGTGGGTAAGGCCGGATGGCGGCGGCTTGGAGGTCCACCGATCCCCACAGGCCAAAGGACCCCACCAGGGCACGAATCTGTGCACCAAGCCTCTAGCAAATAGAATAATTTTCTATTCAAATATGAAACATGCACCCTAACTGGTTTGGCTCCGTGGATAGAGTGTCAGCCTATGGACTGAAAGGTCCCAGGTTCAATTCCAGTGAAGGGCATGTACCTTGGTTGCGGGCACATCCCCAGTAGGAGGTGTGCAGGAGGCAGCTGATCGGTGTTTCTCTCTCATCGATGTTTCTAACTCTATCTCTCTCCCTTCCTCTCTGTAAAAAATGAATAAAATATATTTAAAAAAACAAATATGAAACATGCTTTCCATATATATCTTTGTTGTTACAAATGGCAGAATTTTCTTTGTTTTTTACATTTTTAAAAAATTGAATTTGTTAAGGTTCCCTTGGTTAATGAAATTACATGTTTCAGGGGTACAATTCTATAATACATCATCCGTATATTGTATTGTCTGCTCACCACTCTAAGTCAAGTTCCTTTCATCACCATTTACCACCCTCCCCCCTAACCTGTTCTATTTCCCTGCACTACCCTTTCTTTCTGGTAATCACCATACTGTTGTCTATGTGGTTTGTTTGTTTTTTTTCTTAATTCCTTCACTTTTCTCACCCAGACAGAGTCTCACACCTTCTGGCAGCTGTCAGTATATTCTCTGTATCTATGAGTCTGAATAGACATTTAACACACACAATCCCAAAATTGATTAAAATGTGAAAAAATGCTAAATTCTCATTGGTAATAACAATGCAATTTAAGCAAACTGATCACTAATTTTGGCCATGATACTGACATTAATGACCTAATATATTAGAAAAAAATAGATACATTAAGGTTGGCAAATGTGTCTTTTAGTGGCTATGTAGAAAGGTTTGAGTATACAAATCTGTATGTTTTCTCTGTACATAAACTTCTCATACTAAATAATGAAGTAATGGCTCTGGGGAATCAAATAAAGAAGTCCATAATAAGATTTTCAGATATCAGTGACTGATGTCTTTTTCAAAAGAAATGTTTAAATATGCATTGCATACCAGGGAATATTAAAGTCATTAAAAACAATAAGAAATAATTTATATCCAATGGCATTGAAGTAATTCTAATATATATATATATATTTTTTTAAAGGCATTTATTTATTTTTTATTTTTTAAATATATTTTTATTGATTTCAGAGAGGAAGGGTGAGGGAGAAAAATATAGAAACATCAATGATAAAAGAGAATCATTGATTAGCGGCCTCCTACACACACCCCCACTGGGGATCAAGCCCCCATCCCAGGCATGTGCCCTGACCAGGAATTGAACCTTGACTTCCTGGTTCATAGGTCAACACTCAACCACTGAGCCATGCTGGCCAGGAAAGAAAAAACCATTTATTAGCTCATTCTCTGTTAGTGAGATATATATGGTATGCTTATGGGGAAAATAATCTTTATTTATTAAAATATAGAGGCCTGGTGCACAAAAATTAGTCCCTGGGGGATTGGGCCTAAGCTGGCAGTCAGACATCCCTCTGGCAGCCCGGGAGCCCTCAGAGGATGTCCACTTGCCAGTGAGGAGCAGGCCTAAGCTGCAGTTGGACATCCTTAGCGCTGCTGTGGAGGTGGGAGAGGCTCCCACAAACCACCGCTGTACTGGCAGCTGGCAGCCTGGCTTGTGGCTGAGCATAGTTCCTCCTGTGGGAGCACACTGACCACTAGGGGACAGTTAGTGCATTAAGCATCTGCCCCCTGGTGGTCAGTGTGTGTCATAGTGACCAGTCATTCCCAGTGGTTCTGCTGTTAGGGTCAATTTGCATATTACCCTTTTATTATATAAGATAGAGACCTGGTGCATGGGTGGGGGCTGGGTGGTTTTCCCTGAAGGGTGGCCCAGATCAGGGTGCTTGGCCAGCCTGGTTTAGGGGCTGAGAGTCGTTTTCAGACTGGCCACACCCTCTTCAGGGTGGGGGAATCCACTGGAGTGCCTGGCCAGCCTGGGTGAGGGGCTGATGGCTGTTTGCAGGCTGGCCATGGCTCACAGCGACCCAAGCTCCTTGCGAGGCTGACTGGATGCAGGTATCTGGGATTTATTTATCTTCTATAATTGAAACTTTGTTGCCCTGAGCAGAGTTCAGGGCAGGTCAGGGCAGGCAGGAAGCTTGGCTTCCTCCATCATCAGGACAACCAAGCCTCCTACTTGCTCCAGCTCCCTGGCTGCCAGCAACCATCTTGGTTGGGTTAATTTGCATATAGTTGCTCTGATTGGCTGGTAGGCATGGCTTGGGTGTAGCAGAGTGACAACAATTTACATGTTTCTCTTTTATTAGTGTTGATGCAAAGTATAACCTATATAATGCACATTTTAATGTATAATATATAGTATGATAGTAATAAAATCAATTTCTTCCTAGAATTGTTAATTAAGAGCTTTCCCACCATAGATTTTTTAGCAATGTGTTTGCTGTTATTTATTTCCAGGTGCCTCAGCAATGGAGCTGAAAAGATATGAAATACCACTCTGAAAAATAATGGGGACTAACCACAAAGAAGATGAATGGGGAGAGGGCTGAGAGGGAGAGAGAAAGAGGGCAAGAAGAATAGATTGCAAGAGAGAGACCACACTAACTGGGGCCTTGGGTTGGGAGTGTGGGAGCAGTGATGCAACTGCCCTCTCCTCTTCCGTTCCTCTTCTTCATCTGATCAGTGGGTCTGAGCAGGGAGGAACCCAGGGCTGAGGAATATCCCCTGTGGGTCAAATATGAAGCTATCATGTTGCTGTAGGTTGTAAGGATGGAGAACAAAAATGCTTCTATTGAAGAGATAAGTACTGTTTCCACTAAAACTAGAATTGTCTCCCATACAATCAGACCATGCAGCACACAAATGTTCTAAAGAAGTAATTAATTGATTTTCAGGTTTTTAGATGACCTGTGACAGTCTATAGTAAAATTCTAACTACATTAGGCCTTACACTTTAGTTGACCAGCATTGTAATTCTATGAACTCTGACAATTCTGTTAAGTTTTATCCAGGTCATGTTGAAGTATGGTAGCAATAATCTCAGGTAGAAACTGTAGTTTAACTTTAACCCTGCTGTTTGGCTTCTGAATTATATAAATTATCCCATTCGATTAAATACTTTATTGATTGTAATGTGAATACCCCATTGGTTGTGGTCATACTGGTTTTAGAAAGCACATTCCTCCGTACCTGGGAACCAGGACAGCACAATTATCCTAAATTACCTCAGTGGCTACAGATAATGCAATCTGGTTGACTCAGTGGTCCCAGGACCAGGACTGCACAACTACTCTAAATTGCCTCGATGGTTCCAAATAATGTGTTTCCATTGACTCAGTGGTCCCAAGACCCGAGGGCTCTAGATAATGTGTTCCTGTCAACTCAGTGATCCAGAGACCCAAAACTATAATTTAACTAACATGCTCAAATCTGATTCTGTACCTGCTTTGTGCAAACCAGGTTCCTCATTCCAGACCCAAAGATGAAATTGATACCTTTATGATTTTTGCCTATATAAATCTGGTGTTGCGGCCATATTATCACTGCGAGATTTGGAGAGCAAAATGCGCCCTTGTAGTCCCGAATTTGCAATAAATGTGTCTCATAATTCAACTTCTTGAGGCATCCTTGTGTGATTCGAGAATTACATTACAACAATGTTATCCAATTATAATGCCTGCTATGCTGTTCTCTCTCAGGACAGAGCAAGGTATCTAACTGCAAGTGAGACTTCTATTTTTCAGGTGATTCTGGAATTTTTGGTCTACTCAATCACATAATTTCTGTCAACTTGGATTTTCAATCACAGAATGTCCACCACAAGGAAGAGAAGGGAATGGAATCAATGGCAGTAGGATATGTGATAATTTGATCAACCTTTACAACCTATTTCCTTGACTATTGATCCTAAATGTAATCCTCTGTCACGCATCTAAACCCAGCAGCCAAATCAGGAAGGCCATCAGACTTCTCACATTTATATGCACATTAGCTCACCTAACATGTCAGAATCACTAACAATTTACTAGTAGCTCACAGTCCTGTGCCAAAGGCCAATACAACAACCATAATATTTCAACAGAAACTCAAAAAAATAAAATCAAACCAGAATTAGCACATAGAAATAATTCTTCAAATTTGCATTCGTGTATACTTAAAACCTCCAGAAGTTCATCTTAGGTCAATAGCTAGACTTTAAATAGAAATCAACCCACTGTTTATACAGCTGTTAGCACCACAAACATTGATATGGTGATGTCAAGTAATCAATCTAAGATCTATATTTTAGCTAATATCAGGAAATAAACACATTATGTGGAATCAGTCCACTTTTTTCATATCCACAGACTCTGCAGCATCTACTGTCTGCAAGAATATGTCTGAGCAAGGGATCATAGATGCTTGCTTTATTCTTCATCATCCTCTCACAAGCTGAGCCATGGGCACTATCTTTGCAATTTTTCTTCCAGTGTTGCTCATTCAACCCAAAATATACTTTCAAAATTATAGTTTCTTCAAGAAAACCCTTTGCAGTTTCACTAGGGATGTTGTTGTCACTTTTGAACTTACAAATCTTGTAAACTGTTCTGATCATTATGTGCAAACAGTATTCAACACCTTATGGACCCTACTTTAGTAAATGTGGATGGAGTAAGTGAACAATGGAAGTTGAGTATGACACCTGCAGCTGCTGCTTACCCACAGGCTTTATCAGAAGACCAGAAGGACAGACGAGAACAACTTCAAATAGACTTTGAGAATCAAGAGAGTTTTGGGGACCCTTTCATGTCCCACATGGCTCAGGGTTCAGGTTCTGGAGAAGGCTGCAAACAAAATGAAGAGAGAGACTAGAAGGAATTAATTTGGAATTTGGGGGGCCAGGTGAGAAGTCTACCTCTAGTGGGAATGACTGCACGCTGCTCTGGCCTTGCTCAAACCTTTTGTTGAGGCTATGGGAAAACACCCATATCTTTTAGGCAAGAACTTCCAACAATAAACAGGCAGCAAGAATTTACATATGAGTAACAGATGGAGGGTTGCTTCAATTACCAATGTCTCAAGTAAACAATAAGTAAATAGCTCTGACCATTCAGAGCAATTAAGGTGACATGATAGTCTCTGGCAAGAGTTGGCTGGATAAACTAAAACCTAAGGTCAATGAAATTAAGAATACGACTTGAAGGCACCTAAAAAGATCACATTTCATATCCCCAATACCTTCACTTGAAGAAATGTAGCAATTGAGAAGTTTTAATAGACAACTCCAGACTGAGATGGGCTGCTTAAACATTGATTGACGTTTTTCAAGTCTGAAGACCACATTTTCATTTCAGCACTATCCATAACTTTTCTGATAATATTAGATTCATAGATTCAGTGCCACCAAAATTCAAAAATCAAAGGTCCACTATTGAAACAACTCAAGACATGAAGGATAAAGAGGGAGCCCAGGAGAACTGCACTATTAATACCATTTGAACCATCAACTTTATCCATTGGAAATTGTGAGGGTCCAGGGCATTTCTGAGTTAAAAGTCCCTATATATTTTCTAAAACCAAAGCTAAAGTTCAAGAAAACATACTGACATTAAGAGAAAAGTTTCACTAATACATAAGATGTTTTCAAATTGAAAGTGTGATAATGTGGTGTTGTCCTAATGTTAAATGTCAGCCCACAGACTTAATAATATCTGTTTAATGTTATGGGCAGTAGAAATTCTCAACATGAAAATTTAGCTGTTGAAAGACTTGGTCATACATTGCCTACATTATTCTGTGATGGATAATTCAGTAATCTCTGCGGCTTTCATGGATATTAATATAGTTTCAAATAAAAAGTTAATATAAAATTTAATATAATTCATATCTACATAACCCCTAATCTTTCAGAGTCCCCTCCTCTTATGTTTGCATGGAGGAATTTTCTATGCTGAAGTGTAGGGAAGCTTAGGCTTCTTTCTTCTTCCTTTCTAAAATATTTATGAATATCTTTAAATCAATCTCATTTTCTCTGCTTGTGTCTTATTCACTTTATTGCTCTAAAAAGTTCTCCATTTTATCCTCTTTTTAGTATTCCTGTTTTTAAGAACTATGTTTACAAAAATAGTTGGATTTCAACTTTCCCATTATGCAATTCACAGATAATTCAGGTCTTTACTTCAGCCAAACAATAAGTAGCACCTCTGACCATGTTGACGTAGGCTGCACTACACATCCTCTGAAAGCCACAGAGTCCACCACAGCCTTGGCAGTGCTGGTGTTTGCTGCACACCTACAGGTGTGACCAAAGATGCCTCCTGCTGCTGCACACACCCACTCACACAATGGTTTTTCTATTTACTCTTCTATCATATATCTATATCTATATCTATATCTATATCTATATTTATATCTATATCTATATCTATATCTATATCTATAGATAGATAGATAGATAGATAGATAGAGATAGAGATAGGTAGATAGATAGATGTAGTTTTTGTATACATTCAATTTTATTGGTCATATTTCACTTGTGTTTCCTGAGCATAGGAGTTATATCACCTCTTTTTCAATTGCTCATAGCCCCTGAGAGCCAACAAATATTTTATATTTTTGTTACTGTTGTTTTTACTTGATAGGCATATGAAAACAAGAGAGAAAGGCTCTAACCTTTAAGGCCTTATGGGAGAGACAATACAGGTGCCAACAGAGGAAACCAAAAAAAAGAAGCAGAGCTTGGACACCCAGTTCCCCAATCTTAATTCCAGCTCAGTTCTTTCCAGTTTCAGGAACAAACCCTGAGTTCAGCAGCCCACCTGTCCCACCAAAAAATTGCAATGGCACCTATGAAATCAATATCCCTAAGGAGATATGTTTGTGTCTTGAGCTGAGGCTGAGAAGGGGTTGTTTAATAGGTCAAACGTGAGAGACATAAGAAAGCAGATTAGGTGAGCAAAAAGAAGGACCCAGCTCTATCGTGTTGCCTGAACATCTATCCCAAGAACTGGGGTCACATCTCTGCTATGACAACATGGCTGGGGTCTGACCTTTTGACTGCTCATCAGGAAATGGCTTGTTCCCAGCATTGTTGAGCCATATTTGGAGGGAAGAATCGCCTGTTGCTTCCACACAATGGGGACCTTGTTTACTTCCTTGAACCAGAGTCTCCTGAGATTGAGTGACAGCCCAAGAGAGGATGTGGGGTTCCAGATGGAAGTTGGACTCAACTATTAAAATATACACTTTATTCCATCCTGCCCAAGGCAAGCTTAGAACTTTCCTGCTCATGCACATGTGCTGAGTTGGTGTCTGTAGGGGGGCCTTCCCCATGGAGCATATGTACGTACTACTGCTGGGTAAGATCTCCTTGGTCCTGGTTTACCTTCACCCAGTCCCAAGCATGATTTGATTTGGGCTGTTGACCCTTCAAACCAAAGAATTTCTTCTGGTGGTTTCTGTAGCTGTCTTCTCAGAGCTGTGCCCTTCCAGTTGAAAGATCTGATGAAAGAGCTGTTCTGACATTGCTCAGTGTGTTCCACGTATCCATGCTTCTGGTTCTGTTGTATTCGTCAGTTTATTTTGTTCATTAGATTCCACATATAAGTGAGATCACGTGATATTTGATATATATCTATCTACATAAAAAGCTAATATGCTAAGTGTCCTTTCCACCTCTGGTTGGTCGCTATGATGTGCACTGACCACCAGGGACAGACACTCAATGCAGGAGTTGCCATGACGCACACAGACAAAAGGCACCGTGGATCTGGTGCCCACAAAGCAGCCCTTAGCTTCCCCTACATGGGACACAGGCCCTGCCACCACCTCGGAGCGACAGCCCACCAAATCACAGCTCACGCTGCTCAGACCCCATGATGCAAAATGCTGCCCACAGCCCAGACCAGCCAGGAAATGGTGGCTATGGGTGCCAGGTAATGACGTCACATAGCAAGGCCTGGCTTCCTCTTCCTAGGATGACTAGCCAGCCTCCTTGCAGTTTCTTCAGCTCAGGAACACAGGTGGAAACATTATACTCTTTAATCAAATGTCTGTGAAGCGTTTTCCCATGCCTCATCTCATTTGACCCTCACAGAAGTCCTGGAGTAGGTAGATAGGAGACTCGGTGGAATCCTATTTTTCTTTTTATTAGCCAGAAAATGGAGCTTTGGAAAGCTTAGAAACTTGACCCGACTCAAAAGCAGTAAGAAATGGTGGACCTTGAAAATGACTTCAGGTTTTCTCTCTGCACAGAATCTAGTCAAACACTGCTGCAGTTAAGTATTTTACCCTTTGTTCTTCCTGTGTGATCTACAATAATAATCTATT
>PVJC01052964.1:0-10998 GCA_004026665.1 Murina feae
TTCTCTCTCTCTCTCTCTCTCTCTCTCTCTCTCTCTCTCTCTCTCTCTCTCTCTCCCTCTCTCTCTCCCTCTCTCTCTTTTTTCCTTTCTCTCTATCTCACTGTTTCTGGCTTTGAGGAAGCAAGTTACCATGTTAGGGCACCCCAAGAACTGCAAGTGACCTCTAGGAGATGAGGATGGCTTCCAGCATTCAGCCTGCAATGGCCTCTAGGTGACAGCCAGGATGAGCACAAGGCCCTCAGTCCTTCAGCTATCCAGGAATGAGTTCTGTCAACAATTGCAAGGGCTTAGAAGCAGAGCCTTCCCCAATCTCATTCTCAGATAAGTCCACAGCCCAAGCCACATCTTCATGGCAGCCTTGTAGAGGACCCAGATTCCTGGGTGATAATAATTGTTTTAAGCACTGTATTTGTGGTAAAATTTTCCTTCTAGCATTCTTTTCTCCTTTTTTTAATATAGCATCCTTTAGACATCCACCCCTAATCCACTCCTATCTTAGTTAGGCTGGGCCACAAAAGTGGTCAGAGTTTGAAGGTGGGGGTGAGGTTGCTTTTACATGATTTGTAACAAGCTCACAAACAAGCAGTGGGAGGGACATCCACAAGATCAAGGATTCAGGTGAGTTGGTGTAGCTCTCCACCACCTCATGGCACTATGCTCGAGATTGGATTTCAACATAGCTTGCACAAAGGAACCCACCAGATCAAAAACCTAGCCCAGAAGCTTTCCTAGCTTCATATGGAAGGAAGAACGAAAAGTGAGAATTGCCTAGAAGTTCTATAAAAGCAAAGCAATAAGTGGGAACTAACTCAACCAAGCAATAAATCTTGGTAATTAAAACCACAAAGTATCAGTCATGAATACATAGAACAGATCACTAGAACATAATAGTTCCAAAAGATTGTCTACCTGTGTGTAGGTGAGGCTGTGGGAGACAGGCATCTTTAACAATTAGTGTGAGAGGATAAATTGGTGCCAGCATCACGAAGAGCCATTGGCTAGGAAAGTTACCAATGCATATATCTTGTCCCCCAACAATTCTATTTCTAGAAAATTATAATGTGTGTATATATATATATATATGGTAACACATATTGATGGGTTTATTTTTAAGCCTCGCCTAAGGATATGTTTATTGATTTTAGAAAGAAAGAAAGAAAGAAAGAAAGAAAGAAAGAAAGAAAGAAAGAAAGAAAGAGAAAAAGAGAGAGAAACATCAGTCAGTTCCCTCTGTATGAACCCCAGCCAGGGGAACCACAACTTAGGTATGTGCCCTGACCAGGAATTGAACCCACAACCTTTTTGGTGTATGGGATGATGCTCAACCAGCTGAGCCACTTGGCCAGGCATGTTAATGTTTTTTATTGTAGCTTTATTTATAGTAACACAATATTGAAAGCAATCCACATATCAAGTAATAGACTAAATAAATGATGGTGCATATATATATAATGCTATTTTATATCGATAAAAATAAATAAGTAGGCTCTTTGTGTATTGATGAGGAACAGTCTTTGGAATATATAGCTAAGTGAAAAGTACAGAGGGATATATGGAGTATCGTATTATTTTTAAAAAGAGGGAGAAGAAAAAATATATCCATCAGATCCTATGTACATGATGGTTCTCTAAAAGGGAAAAGAAACAAGAGCTGTGTGTGTGTGTGTGTGTGTGTGTGCACGCGCACGCACATGTGCGTGCACGGGTTGGAATGCAGAAAATTTGTGCATATGTTCAGGAGTAGGAGGGAGTTACCCATTTTTTAAAATACTTTTTGGTGTTTGAATCCTATAAATATATTAACTCTTCATAAAATTGAATGAAAGCATCTATGCTAAATGGTATCAAAGTTATAAAGAAAATGTGGAAATGTAATTCATTCTGGCTCTAGAATTTGCATTTTGGGCAGGTTGCATTTCAAACCATGTATTTTCAGACACATAAGAGTCTATGTTTCTAGAATTATTTTAACTTCCACTTAGGAATTGTAGCCTCACAGATCTATTTTGTAGCCCCTGTAGCACATGTCCTCAAAATTTCCCAGCAGGAGGAACAGAAGCCAGTAGCTCCGGCATGAACGTGGCCCATCCTTGGGAGACAGCTGAAGGAAGGCAGTCACTCCTGTGCTGCAATGTGTGGCTCAGAGACGCTCTTGTTAGGATCCTAGTTAACATTTTCCCCCTAAATGCGGTATTTTACACTTACCCACTCTGGAGGTTCTCTGCCATTTTCCTTCCTACCCACACTGCCTGGGAGGTTGCTACCATTTGTTCCCAGCAGTTTGGCACTTCTCAACTTAAAAAAACTAGCCATAAATGATGGAAGAGGAGAAATTCCTGTGTTCTCTCCCTCAGAGCACTTTCATAAAAACTGTTTATTTTTACTCTTTATTCATTTGCTCAAGACATGAGATATAAACTTGACTTTCTATGGGGGCAGGAAGTAATGTGGGTGAAAGAAATGCACTGGGTGAGACAATAGGGGATGGTGGGGACTGGAGAACTGAGCCCAGTGTAGCCCAGTCTTTCCAGTTTTTAAGAGCAGCCCAAACTCAATTTTTTAAATACAATTTTTGATTTTTTTAGGATTCTGTGTGGGCTAAACTAAAATATCTGCAAGCAGATCTGAACTGTAATTTCCAACCTCTGATTTTACCATTTTCTCATCCTTGACAAAACTTTTGAATCCTATAGTAATTTTAATGTTTAAATAGCCCTTCAGTTGAAATCCTGTAAGATATTTTTCAAAGCTAAATATATTATATTTTTGCCATTGTCTTCAAGATAACTTTTTAAATTCTAAAGAGATGACATTCCTTTTATAGAAACAACATTGCCTTTACTTTAATAGGTATGTTGGCTTGTCTTGAGCATTTAAGCATTTTTAAAAGGGTGTGACCTCCCCCCAAATGCTCTGGGTAGCAAATATAACAAAGATTTAGAAACTTTTGATGTAAAAGGATTGTAAAAGAGGAGTATGCATCTTGACTGATGTGCCTCAGTGGCTGGCATCATCCCATGCACCAAAAGTCACCAGTTCAATTCCTGGTCAGGGCACATGCCTGGGTTGCAGGTACAGTCGCCAAGTGGGGTGTGTGCCTGGGTGTGTACTGAAGACAACCTGTTGATATTTCTCTCTCACATTGTTGTTTCTCTTCCCCTCTCTCTAAAAAATCAATAAAAACAATTTTTTAAAAAGAGGAATATGCTTAGGCTATGGCTGCAGAGAGATATAAAGCCCAAATTTACTAATATATAAAAAAAGTATGAATCTGATGTCTATGTGAATGCATCTGAGTGATAGCTACCTTTTTCTAAGGTAATAACAATTAAAAATGCATAGTCTCTTAAATAATTGTTCCTAATCTAATGACTTTTGACTTGTGGATAAAATCATGCACCAATAGAAGAAAGTGAGGCCCTGGTGGGGAAAATAAGTTTGTCAAATGGTAAAGTGTATTGCTTGGGCTGGGCTAGAACCCACATCTCCTGGCTCCTATGACTCTTACATGTCTGAAAATATGTGCTTGTACCTTTATATAACACTAGCAACTCAGTGCATGAGGTTTGTGCACTTGGGGGGAGGGGGAGTCCTTCAGCCCAGCCTTACACCTTCTTGCAGTCCAGAAGCCCTCATGGGATGTTCGATTGATGGCAGTCAGACATCCTTAGCACTGCCGAGGAGGCAGGAGAGGCTGAGTAGTGCTCCCCTGACCACCTGGGGGCAGCTCCTTTGGTGAGCATCTGCCCCCTGGTGGTCAGTGCTCATCATAGTGACTGGTTGTTCTGCTGTTCAGTCAATTTGCATGTTACCCTTTTATTATATAGGATAAGCATATGTCATTCAGAATTTTTAGAAAGCTAGTAATAAGGATGTGAAAGTTATTGTCTTCTTTATAATGTTCCTTGATTATTCCACCTAAATTTTTGGTTATAAATTCAAGATGTTGGGGTTTCCTGAGTCTAAGAATGTGAACCATAAGAAGAAATGCCAGTTCTGGTAATTGTCCTGTTCTCTCTGCTACATAAATCATTTAATAGAAAGCAGATACTTTTGTCAGAACAATGTCAGAGATCCTAAATTTCTAGACCTTCTTAGGCCCAGAGGGATATTTTTTTGTCTGGCTTTGGGTTGGCTCTGCATTGTCATCATACCCATGGATGAATACTTAGATAGAACTGAGTTGAGCTCAGAGAGAAACACAACATTAGTTTAGAGGCCTCATGTGCTGATGCTGGTCAAGGACCTTCTTTGTTCCAGAAAGTTGCTAGTTTCATAAGGGAAAGTCAAAGGGAACTAAATGTACAAAAATATTTTTGTTTAAGGTAATGAATCTCTTAAGCATGTGTGAGCTAATAATGAGCAAAAGCTCGGCAAGTGTGGCACAGACGATTATGTTAGAGGCACCTAAGAGGAGAAGCTTGGGGTGTAGTTTCCTCTCCTGTATGTAGGCAACTATTTTCTTCTTGTGTCTTAGTTTCCCATCTCCCAAGCTCACTCTCCGACCTGCAAAATGATGCATCCTAGTTCCATAGATCCCTGTGCGATTCAAGCTTTATACCTACTGTCCCTTCATAGAGTCCACCTTCTAGCCTGACTTAATTGTCTCCTGCTCCCCACACATGGACTTCAGCAGGGGGTGCATTGTGATCAGTAGCTGTTTCCTGTTGCCTATAGTATTTCCAGACATCCTTGAGTCCTGTGGAGAAACACAGGATGTGGTTGGCTGAATAATAGCTCCCAAAGATATCCAGCTCCTAATCCCTGGGACCCATGTATGCAGATGTGATTAAGTTAAGGATCTTGAGGTGAGGTGATTATACTGGAATATCTGGGTGGTCCCTAAACATAATGACAAGTGTCCTTTTAAAATGGAGACAGAGGGAGATTTTATGAGACAGAAGACGGCAATGTGACCACTCAAGCAAGACGGCTTTGAAGAAACCAGCAGCCAAGGGAAACAAGGAACATGGCTCTAAGAGGTTGGGAAACGCAAGATACCTGATTCTTCCCTGGAGACTGGGTGTGGCCCCATGAAACTGATTTCAGACTCCTGACCGCCGTAACTGTAAGAATATAGATGTGTGTTGTTTTAAGCACCAAGTGTGTGGTAATTTGTTACAGCAGCCAAAGGAAACTAATACATAGGGTATCCTAGTTTTCAGAAATGTTAGGGAAAATTAGAGAAAAATGGAAATTCTGTAAAGGATAGCATTATTGATTCATAAAGAATAACTATAGATAATTCACCCTAATTAAGTTTTAAAGTCTCACAGAAATGACGATTGAGTTTTTAGGAAAGAGATAAATGATCACACCGACAAAAGTGTAGGAAATCTAGAAAAGGCACTAGCCATGTTTTGTATGTTTTCTACACATGTGTTCCCAAACTGGTGAGGGCCACTGCAGAAAATGCAACAACTTAAAGCTGTGTCACTTTATAATTGCGGTCCTAGCATCAGTGTGGCCCTCAGTGTGGCCCTGTCTGTGTTTCTCTAATCAGCTCTTGCTCATCTTCTGCAGAACTTGTCCGCATGCCTCAAAACCCTACCCCATCACTCTGAGCAGGTGGCTCACCTCCATTGTCACAGAGACTTTAAAAGCTATCAGATGTGCTCACTCTCCTGTCTCCCAAACTGCAGACTTATTTCCTTCCTTGCGCACTCTCTTTGCCTTTGCTTATCATGGAGGACATATCCCATCTGCTCCAGGTTAATCCTTCGGTCTGCTCTGAATCCCATCTGGCCATGTCACTCAGGGATTTTATCAATTGATTATCTCATTTTTCTCTTATACGGTTCCTTTTTACTATCTCCTTCCTGTTAACTTGCAAACATGTTCAATACTTACCTAAAAAAAAAAAAAAAAAAACCTTCCCATCAAATTCAAGTCTGCTTTTAACTATTTCTTTATATGTTTCACAAGAAATTTCTTGAACGAAAATTTTTAACTTGTTATTTCTTCTCCATCCCTATTCCCTCCTACAGATGAATGTAATATGAGTCCCACCCACTCTTCTTGACTGACACTGTTCTTGCTAAAGTCACCAATAGCCTTCTTGGTGTCAAATCAATCACCAACCCTCAATCCTAAATTCAGTTTTCCAGGGTGGTTTGACATTGTGGTTCATTCCCTCCTTCACGTGTACTCTTTCTTCCTCTCTCTCTTCCTGTCTGTTCAGTCTTTCTCCTAAGCTCCTCTTTACTGGACCATCCCTTAATTCTTTTTATCATTGCCTTTGGCCTTTTTCTTTCCTTTCCTTTTTTCTACAATAATTTCACACTTGACTTCCTGATCTTTCATTGTTCAAGTTACCATCTGTTTACAGCCTCATGTTTTTATTTCCAGCCAAGACATTCTCAACCCCAGGAGTCACATACTCACCTTCTTAGTGGAATTTCCTTTCTGTACTCTCAGCATCCAACAGGCTCCAAGCAGATGCCATTAGCCTGTTTGTCCTCCTCTGGTCCTTCCTGGTGAATGGTGCCAAGCCATCTTGGCTGCCTTCATTCTCTTTCTCCCTTAGGAAGGGATCAACCCATTCCTACGTTCTGTCAGGGTTACCACCTAAATTATGTCTCAGATCTGTCCACGTCGCTCATCCCCACCGCCTGATAAACACTCCTTCAGGTCACCAGGATCTCTTATCCTGGATCATCACAGTTGTCTCCTACTGGGTACCTCCTTTCCCTTCACACTAGTCAGAATGGTCTTAAATCCAAGTCTGGTCACACCACTCCTTCCTGGAATCTCACATTTAGAATAAAGTCCACATTCTTTAGCATTAATTAAAAGACTGCATCTAATTTGCCTTAGTGCTTACCACCACCATGTCCCTTCTGCCAGACTCTAGGTCCATTCTTGTTGCTTTTCTTTCAAGTTCTAGGCCATGTCATTATATCTTTTCTCAGCAAGGCTTTGCGCCTATTATGTATTTCTCTCTTCCCCTTTCTAATTGTTAAACACTTCTCAACCTCATCAGAAAGCAACATGGGGTAGTGATGAACTTCTCTGGGAAGTTTGTCTGCAACTTCTTTCCCACCCTCTTCCCCAAGTCTAGGTCAGGTGCCTCACCTCTGTGCTACCATAGCCCCCAGGGCTCCCTCAACATCACATTTATCCTGGATTGCCACCTGCATAACCCTCACTGGACCATAAACTCCAAAAAAATAAGGAATGAGTCTATCTTATTTATGTATTAATCCTCAGTGCCCAGCAGATCATGTGGCATATGTCAGTCACTCACATATTTTCTGAACTAACTCATGTATTAGCAAATTAGGAATGACTCAATATAACTACACCTTATGCTGACAAAGACCTATTTAAAAGGCCATGTCCAATTATTGCTGGGAAAAATTATGACCGGATATACTAAGAGTTTTTAAAATACCCAATGTGGATGAAATTTGAGGAACTGTATCATTCAAGGTAGTTTCTATTTCCAGGAACAGAAAACATAGCAACCTATTGAACTGAGTTTAAGAAAAGAAGAATGGAAATTTATTTGCTCACATAACTGAAATGCTCAAGGATGGCTGACTTAAAGGCTTAAACAAGGTCAATAGGACACAATGGTTCTGCATCTCTGAGTAATGCTTTCTGCTGCAAAGATGGCATCTTAGAGCTCTATGTGCTGCCCCCAGCAACAAAAGGCTAACATTCTCCCATGTTCAACCAGCTGAAAAGAGCAAATGACTCTCAGTGTAAGCCTAGGTAGACATATAGATGGACAGATGGACAGATAGATGAGATGGACAGATAGATGATAGATAAGATAAGATAAGATAAGATAAGATAAGATAAGATAAGATAAGACAAACAGTATTTAGATCTGTCTAAATATCTTCTATTTCAGGTTTATAAAAACACCTTACATATAGACAACAGATAGGTAACCCTGCCTGAGCTACATGCCATCTGTGCACTAACTGCTATGGTCAGAGAGATGTGGCACTCTGGCTGGAGAAGAATGAATGGATCCTGGTTGTTCCAAGTATCAGTTTGTTGTCTTTCATCTCCAGGCCTCCCATTCTTTCCCCTTCTTTGGGTTACTAGAGCTTGAATTCTGTAAATATTTCTTGGTAGCCCCCTTGCCACAGATGTGTGGACTTGTCTGCAGAGGACACTGGAGGCCACTGCAGGAGGCAGGTGCTTCCTTTCAACCTTCTTGCTTTGGGCACAGCTGTTTGTTCACAGTGTCATAGTGGCATTCATCCATGGGCACATTTTTTTTTCTTCAGTGATGAACTTTTTTTTTTATTTAATTACATAAAGTATTACAACGATTAGTACAAATATCTTTTTTCCCCTGCCCTTCCCCCAGCCTCCCCTACCTCCCAGTGATTTGTGTCCTTTGGTTATGCTTAAATGCATGCATAAAAGTCCTTTGGTTGATCTATTACCACCCCCAATCCCCCCTCCATCCTTGTTGCTTTAATTTGACAGATTGTTTGATGCTGTTCTGCCTCTGAATCTGTTTTTGTTCACCAGTTTATAATGGTTATTATTATCCATAGATAAGTGAAGACATGTAGTATTTTTCTTTCATTGACTGGCTTATTTCACTTAGCATTATGCTCTCCAGCTCCATCCATGCTGCTGCAAATGCTAGGAACTCCTTCCTTTTCACAGCAGCATAGTATTCCATTGTATAGATGTATCACAGTTTTTTAATCCATTCATCTGCTGATGGACATTTAGGCTGATTCCAAATCTTAGCTATGGTAAATTGTGCTGCTATGAACATAGGAGTGCATATATCCTTTCTGATTGGTGTTTCTGGTTTCTTGGGATATATTCCCAGAAGTGGGATTGCAGGGTCAAATGGCACTTCCATTTTTAGTTTTTTGAGGAAATTCCATACTGTTCTCCACAGTGGCTGCACCAGTCTGCATTCCCACCAGCAGTGCACGAGGGTTCCTTTTTCTCCGCATCCTCTCCAGCACTTGTCGTTTGTTGATTTGTTGATGATAGCCATTCTGATCGGTGTGAGATGGTACCTCATTGCTGTTTTGATTTGCATCTCTCGAATGATAAGTGACTTTGAGCATGTTTTCATATGCCTCTCAGCCTTATTTATATCCTCTTTTGAAAAGTTTCTATTTATGTCCTTTGCCCATTTTTTGATTGGGTTGTTTATCTTCCTTTTGTTAAGTTGTATGAGTTCCCTGTAAATGTTGGAGATTAAACCTTTATCAGAGATATCATTGGCAAATATATTGTCCCATACAGTGGGCTTTCTTGTTGTTTTGTTGATGGTTTCTTTTGCTGTGCAGAAGCTTTTCATTTTGATATAGTCCCATTTGTTTATTTTCCCTTTAGCTTCCATTGCCCTAGGAGCTGTGTCAGTGAAGAAATTCTTTTGGCTTATGTCTGAGATTTTGCTACCTGTGGAATCCTCTAGTATTTTTATGGTTTCCTTTCTTACGTTTAAGTCCCTTATCCATTTTGAGTTTATTTTTGTGTATGGTGTAAGTTGGTGGTCTAGTTTCATTTTTTTTGCATGTGTCTAACCAAGTTTCCCAGCACCATTTATTGAAGAGACTGTTTTGGCTCCATTGTATGGTCTGTCCTCATTTGTCAAATATTAATTGAGCATAGTGGTTCGAGTCCATTTCTGGGTTCTCTATTCTATTCCATTGGTCTATATGTCTGTTCTTGTGCCAGTACCAGGCAGTTTTGAGGACAGTGGCTTTGTAGTACAGTTTGATATCTGGAATTGAGATCCCTCCTACTTTGTTCTTCTTTCTCAGGATCATCTCAGCTATTCGGGGCTTTTTTTTATTCCAGATGAATTTTTGAAGAGTTCTTTCTAGGTCTGTGAAATATGTTGTTGGTATTTTAATGGGGAGTGCATTGAATCTATAGATTGCTTTGGGTAGTATGGACATTTTGATGATGTTGATTCTACCAATCCATGAACATGGAATGTTCTTCCATCTGTTTATGTCTTCCTCTATCTCTTTTTTCAATGTACTGTAGTTTTCTGAGTATAGGTCTTTTGTGTCCTTGGTTAAGCTTATTCCTAGGTATCTTAATTTTTTTGGTGCAACAGTAAATGGGATTGCTTTTTTAATTTCTCTTTCTGTAAGTTCACTATTGGCATATAGAAATGCCATAGATTTCTTGGTGTTAATTTTGTATCCTGCTACATTGCCATATTCATTTATTAGGTCTAATAATTTTTTTATGGAGTCTTTAGGGTTTTCTAGGTACAGTATCATGTCATCTGCGAATAATGACAATTTCACTTCTTCTTTTCCAATTTGGATGCCTTTTATTTCTTCTTCTTGCCTGATAGCGTTGGCTAGCACTTTCAGTACTATGTTGAACAGGAGTGGTGCAAGTGGGCATCCCTGTCTTGTCCCTGTTCTTAAGGGAAATGGTTTTAGTATTTGCCTATTGAGTATGATGCTGGCTGTGGGTGTGTCATATATGGCTTTTATGATGTTGAGGTATGATCCCTCTATTCCCACTTTCCTGAGAGTTTTTATCATGAAAGGGTGTTGGATTTTGTCAAATGCCTTTTCTGCATCAATCGATATGATTATGTGGTTTTTGTCTTTCAGTTTATGTGATGTATCACGTTTATTAATTTGCGGATATTGTACCAGCCTTGCATTCCTGGAATAAATCCCACTTGGTCATGGTGTATGATCTTTCTAATGTAATGCTGGGTCCGGTTTGCTAGGATTTTGTTGAGGATCTTAGCATCTATGTTCATCAGGGATATTGGCCTGTAATTCTCTTTCTTTGTGGTGTCTTTATCTGGTTTTGGTATTAGGGTAATGCTGGCCTCGTAGAAAGAGCTTGGAAGTGTGCCTTCATCTTGAATTTTTTGGCATAGTCTGAGAAGGATTGGCTTTAGTTCTTCTTTGAATGTTCGGTAAAACTCCCCTGTGAAGCCATCTGGTCCAGGGCTTTTGTTTGCTGGAAGCTTTTGGATAACTGTTTCAATTTCATCAGTAGTTATTGGCCTATTCAGGTTTTTTGATT
>PVJC01052965.1:0-10976 GCA_004026665.1 Murina feae
ATTTATGATTTATAGTAAGAAACAATGGTAGCATAACAAATAATTCGGGCAATTTAAAAATATACTGGGTGGAGGTGACAGAAATGTGTATATCAGGAGGAAATTCTATAGCTCCACTTGTATGTACACTTTTTGAATGATGCTACTTCTTACAACTTTGTTGAACCAAATAAATTGCACTGATGAGGCAATGAGTACAACAAACTTGTTTTGGTCACTGACAGTATTTCCATAGTTCCCGTTCACCCTGAATGTTGATTTGGTCAACGCATCGAATATGGTAGGTCTCAGGCTGCTACTTTAAAAAAAAAAGTGGTTGCTTTAAGTTTTCTACTAAGATTCAGCAAATGGTAAGGAATAGAAACCACTAGTTCAGTCCAAAAACAAAGGTGTATAAACATGTGGGAAAGTTTTTAATGTATTTTCATGAAAATTTAAGAAAAAGAGTCACAGCATGGTTAAGTCTGTTAGGTGGTTGTAGAAATCTTGTAGCCTGAGACCTTAATAATAAGAATTCATGGGTCTTTACTTTTATGGTTCTATAATTACATAACTCAGCTACCATTAATCACATGCTTCTTCTTCCTTTCCCATTATCAACTAGTTTCTTCTGCCTGTAAGTTGAAGAAATTGATATATCTGGAACTAATAGTGATGAAGAAGAGAGTAGTGATGCAACAGAGGCTGAATAAAGTGATATGCTGCATACTATCATAGTACTGATATGTAAACATTAACTGTGGTAATTATTAAATAAAAATATCTTCTGTTTTATGTTTAAAATATTGATTTCTTAATTTTGGGTTGGAAAAAGTGGGGGGCATTTTATACATGGGGCATCTTATATACGGAAAAATATGGTAAATATGAAAAGTGGATCAAAATGCCACCAGAGGTGGGTTACACTATATGTGCATATTCACTACCTGGATCTTCTTTCAAGGACAAGTTTTTGCCCACATGTAGCTAGTGCGGTCAGCAGACTATTTTCCAACTGCCAGATCTTTTAGGGTATGCTCATGTGCTGCCTAGTTTGGGGTGAAGCCATATTCAGTGACTGAGAGAGGTTGCGATATATAGGCTTAGCCATTTCAGCCTTCTGCAAGACACACCGATAAGCAATAGGCAATACTCAATACAGAGCACCTCATCAGATGTCATGACATTGTGACAGTCCTGCGTTGTAATTAAGCATTTTCCTTTAACCAGTCTTGATTTACCCATCTTCCCTTCTCAGGAGTTAATCCCAACAAACATTTTGTACCTCAAGCTGCATCTCACTGTGTGCATCTGAAGAACCTAATTTACAATACATGACTAATAATATTTCTTTTCTTTCATCATGTACTCCTCACAAATTCTCTCCAAGGTGTAAAAGTTGCTGAGAAAACCACAGAAACAAACCTTAGAAGAATTGTCCTACCTGACTCTCTTCTGCTCATACTCTGCGGGATATTTTGTGTGCTATTCTCCAAAATTACCAGAATCTAACCACTCATAATCAACTCCAAATATATCACACCAGTCAAATGGTCTTTATAATTTGGCTAAGAGAGTAAATCAATAATCTCGATGTCTGAACTAACTTGTCCTGTTTCTGTTTCATTGTATTTTCTCTTTCTGCATTTATTGAGCTCACTAAAATTGACAACTTTAGTTTGAATTTCAATTTTTTTTAAGATCATAGGTAAAAAACATGAATCCTGTTGACTACTTTGAAGAGAGAGCACAGATCTAAATATACTATTGTCATTAAATAATTTCAGATTGTTATAGATATTGACAAAATTCCAATATAAACTAAGACTAAGATTAAATTTGCTTCAGTAAATTAAAGGTAGATTAAGTGAATGACTAATATAACTGACTTTGGCTGTTATCATTAATTTTAACCATAATTTACAGATTTTTTTAAAAAGAAAATTATTTTTTCTTCTACATTTCCAGAAATTAGAATGAGTATTTTATCTTATTATCAGGTGGTGGATTGGAATGGTATGCATTATGGTTTGTAGAAATAAGCTTCCCTGTAAGCATGCCTAATGTGAAAGAAAAATTAAACCCATTTTTCAAAAATGCATTTATTCAATAATACTAAACCAAATGAAAAGCATGCAATTAAATAACTTAAAAAGTTTAAATTCGGTAGGTGTAATTTATTGCTGTTTTTACTAAGTCTACACTTACAATAACTTTGCCCTCTATTGTCCAATAGTTAAATTAGATTTAGTACAACTGCACTAGTAGGCTAAGGCATTCCATGTTTTGATATGTCTGTAAACAGTGATGTAGGGAGCCTATGACTCATGAGGTATCTTGTTCAGGATATCTGTCCATAAACTGCCTACCAGATTCCTTGTCTACCTTCTGCTCTCCTACTGCCTAGTCTTTTTAGCAAGTGGTTCTTATTTTATTTTTTTGTAATGATAGCCTAGGTGTTTCTAATCATGACTTAACTGGAATCTCTCAGCTTGATCTCTTGCCTAATTGACAAAAGAAAATCTTGCTCTCATTTCCTACTTGCTTTCCATAGAATTAATCACAGACTCACAGTAACTATAGCACCGTAAGTTCCAGATTACTTCTATTTAAGCAAAGTCTTTATCTGATCCTCATAAGGCTTTTGCAACTCCATACCACTGATGTGGTATGTGTAATCTTACTTGAAGATATGTGATTTCCTGGTATTCTCCATTCATCATCACTCATCCTTACCAAAGTGCTCAAATGGTTAGTACTGTTGATTAGGCAATCATTATTCAAGATAAGATAAATCTCTTCTAGCAAGAGAATGTTTTACATTTCCTTTTATAGATTGCCAACATACCTCTAAACACACACACATACACACACGCGTGCGCATTTTAATAGAGCATAGTGAATTACAAAAAGTTAGGTGGTATTAGAATATAATCCTATATAATAAAAGGCTAATATGCAAATTGACCCCAAACGGCAGAACAACTGGGTCACTATGACGTGCACTGACCACCAGGGGGCAGATGCTCAACACAGGAGGTGCCCCTGGTGGTCAGTGCACTCCCACAGGGGGAGCACCACTCAATCAGAAGCCCTGACCCAGGCTCATGGCTGGTGAGCGCAGTGGCAGTGGCAGGAGCTTCTCCTGCCTCCACGCTAGCTCTAAGGATGTTTGACTGCCAGCTTAGGCCTGCTCCCCATGGAGAGCAGGCCTAAGCCGTCAGTTGGACATCTCCCGAGGGCTACCGGATGCAGAGCGGGCTGAGGGGAGCAGCTCCCCTCACTCCCCGCTGCCAAGTGCATGAATTTCGTGTACCAGGGCTTAGCAATGCTATAACAAAGAGACAAAATGTCTTTGAGTGGTAGAAATCATCACTTAGGTAGTAAATTTGTTGCAGGTTATTTAAAAAGACAATAATAAGTGATTTTGAAAGACTATAACTTGCTTCAAGTTTGGTATTTGCCTAAAGGTCTTACCAACACCAGAACTATTTTATTTCTAGAACATAAAATTGTATTGGTCATCAACTTTCTTCACCAGACTGAACTCAAAATGAATTCTGGCTATTTCAAAAATGAAAACTTGCAGTCAAAAGACAAAATTGTGCTACTTGAGAGAAAATATAATATAGTTTGTTTCAGGGTCTGAAGACAAGGTCAGGATTTATGAATAGAAATGGGTCTCTGGCAAGAGATTATATCAATAAGGATTTTGGATCATTGACTGTTCATAGTTATTAGGAAAAGGTTATAGTCACTGTACGGCACTGCTATTTATAGCAATCAAGTCATGTTGAGAAAAACAGGAAATAAATTATATGATATTTAATATTGTAAGTTGTTTGGAGAAGAGAATTGATGATGCATTTACATGATCACGATATAGATTAGATATTTTGCCATGTCTTGATAACTAAATTCAAGCATATTGTTGCAGAAAGACCAAAAAACTAAGAGACGCTTTGAAGAGGTGGAGAAATCACAGTTTTAATAACGCGCAGTCTCTGGGGTCTGTCCTAAATCCCAAATCCAGAGCGCTGGTAACTCACAAGCACCCTGCTTTATAACTGCCCCTCGAGTTCATCGATTTGCAAATATACTACCTCCCCACAGGGCCCTGAAGGGAGAATTCTTTTCATCTACCCTTCCCCCAGGTGTGCCCAGGTTCAGGGATCAAAACAAAGCCCCCTGCCCCACCACGGGACAGGGTTTTATTTGGTTTAATGGCCTAACATTCCTTGCAAAACCAGCCTTCCTCTTCAATATAAGTGTAAATTACATAAGAGACCTGCAAATGCAGAGTAGAGGAATACCATCACACTAAGATACTGGAAAAGCAGCAGTGAGAACCACAAGAGAGTGCTCAGACTTTAGTCAAAGCACTGATGCCTGACACTACCCTGGTTAAATACAAGATTTGTGCTAGGTCAAAAATTCTTCAAGCTTTACTTCCCTGATTGATAAAATGTGAGCAATAAATTCTTACTCACACAAGTGTCTTGAGAATTAGATGTGATTCAATTCATAAAAGTGCTTTGTAAGATATAAAGCGTCTATATGTAGTTCTAACTTATTATTATAGTTTTATTCATATTAATTTTATTCTTTTTATGCTGTAGATCTCAGCTAGAGTCAATGAATTATTGGCGATTCTATAAATATAAAGTAAATATTTTCTCCAAAATAAGAAAGTAAAAAAAGAATTGAAACACAAATAATTGGGAAAAGAACCATTTTAAATCAGTCTGAGGACTAACAACTAGTTTTATATAGCAGAAGATAATGAAAAATAGTAGGAAATAACATTACGATGTTTGTAAATAACCTGCCTTATCATTGAGGGATATGTGTTTGTGTGTAGTTATCATACCATGGTCTGTAAACAATATTTTATAGGCATTTTTGTGAATAAATGCTAGCACCCTAGAGTGTGAGCTGGATTGAGTTTGAAGAACTAAATTCTTCATTTATTTTCTGGGTTTGAATAATATTTAATCATTTGTTATCAGAAATTACAGGAAAGTACTTTTTTTTGGTTATTGCTAACACCAACTTTGAAGTCAAAATAATTCTGGTTTACTTAATTTGGGTTTTAAGAGCCTTGTGTCAGGTAGTGGTCCCCTGAAAAGAATGTTCATTATATGTAAAGCTTTTTATTGTCTGGTACGTAAAAGTTTAAGTGTCCATTGGCCTCGCCAGATCCCTTTATTACCCTGCAGGGCACATGAGGAAAGTGTATAATTACACACCGACTCAGCAGAAGGCAACATGACAGGGAAAGGTGCTTGCATTTCAGGTGACTTTTAGGTAAATATTCTGGTCCAACAAATTGTAGACTTCAAGCTTGTTTTCCAGTAGTAGATGGTGAATATGCATAGAATTATGTTCTTTCTGTTGATCAAGATGTTGGCCAGCAAGGTGAATATCAAGAGTTCTGGGATTGAGCCCATGGAAATGGAATTAGGAGAAACTACCAGTTTTAGTGGCATCCAAATCTCTAACTTCTGATTCTTTTGTGCTTTACTTACTTGAGCTAACCACTCACAAATATTTTGATAGACATCTTAAAATGAAGCAAGAACTTTAGTGTTATAAAAGAGTATGGACAACTTAGCACACCAGGATTTACAAAAATGAACTGTATCATCATGTTGTTCGACTGATTTTACTTACTTTCATAATCTATAAAATAAGAATTTTCTTATATGTCCTTACTATTGCAGAGAGCTTTTTTTGAGAATCAAAAGGAGATCAAAGTACACTTTGAGCTACAGAAATATATGATGCCATTTTATTAATAAAATGGGATTAATAAAGGTGTCATTGACATAAAACTCATTTTTAGAAATAGTTTCATAATATTTCAGAATTTTAAAATTTGATCTAGACTGCATGTAAAATTTCACATCAGTTATCATTACAGATTAATTTTTGAATATACAAGTCTCTATGTGGGGTGGGAGAGGAAGAGAGGGAGGAGGAGAGGAAGGGAGAAAAGGTAGGAGGGAGAAAAGGCAGGAGAGAGGGAGGGAAAGAGGGAGGGAGGGAGGGAGAGAGAGAGAGATTAAAAGAAGAGAGCAAGAGAGGCAAGACATGAAAATTGAGAAAGTGAAGGGAAATCTCTGTTAACTCTAACTGGAGTGCCTGACTTGCATTCAGGATAATGAATCATTCTGCTGGATTCGATTTACTTGTGGTAAAATGTGGCCAAAGTTCAGTGAGTGATTATATATATAATTAGGGGCCTGGTCCCTCAGCCCAGCCTGTGCCCTCTTGCAGTCTGGGACCCCTCTGGGGATGTCCACCTGCTGGCATGCTTGGCCAGCCTGGATGAGGGGCTGATGGCTGTTTGCAGGATGGCCAAGACCCCCAGTGGGAACCCTCACCCTATTGGGGTGTGGCAAGCCTGGATGATGGGCTGAGGGCCATTTTCAGGCTGTCCACAGTCTCTTTAGGTTTGGGGTCCCTACTGGGGCCCCTGGGCAGCCTGGGTGAGGAGCTGAGGGACATTTTCAGGCTGCCCACAGTCCTTCAGGGTTCGAGTCCCTACTGGGGTACCTGGCCAGCCTGGGTGATGGGCTGAGGGCTGTTTTCAGGCTTTCAGGCTGCCCACAGCTCCCATTGACCCAAGGTCCCAGCGAGCATGGCTAGAATCAGGTTTCTGGGTTTATTTATCTTCTATAATTGAAACACTGTTGCTTTGAGCTGAGGTCTAGGCAGGTGAGGTCGAGGGGCTGTCTGTTTCAGCTCCGTGGCTTCTATAATTGAAACATTGTTACTGTGAGCAGAGGCTCAGCCAGCCTAGGAAGGCAGTTGCAACATAAGCCTGCTGTTTACTCTAGCTTCGTGCCTGCTGGCCTTCATCTTGGCTGGGTTAATTTGCATACAGCCGCTCTGACTGGCTGGTGGACATGGCTTGTATGGTGGGCGTGGCTTAGGCATCCTGGAGAGACAGTTAATTTCCATATTAATCTTTTATTAGAGTAGATTTTATATAAATACAGGGTAGAGTAAAGTAGGTTTACAATTGTGAGTATGTAAAACAGCGTTTATTATTGTTATTATTTATTAATTATTGTTTTCCATACAAACCACCATAAGACCTACTTTTGCCCCCCATGTAAACTTTCAAAACTGATACCATAATATACATGAAAATCTGAAAGAGATTATGAGTTCTACTGACTAACTTTTCTTAAACATCTGCTAGCAATTTGTTAATAGCTCTGGTAAAATCTGAGAACATGCTATTGAATTGCACTTTTTCCTTCACTGATTAATTTTAAGATTTTAATACCATCATTATTTGTGAAAACAAAAAAACTTTCTCAACCCTGATATTAAGTCAAGCACACTGCAAGAATGGTTTCTGAAAATAATCAATTTCCCAAATATGCTAATCCTTAAAAAAATGAATATTTCTGGCTGAAAATGTATTTTTCTTAGTGCTACCCTGATAACCAGTGAAACTCAAAGGTGATCCAAAAATTATTCTAAAAAATCATGGGTTTTGCTAGGCTTTATCCTTGAAGCTAGAATTTCTTTAATTACTTCGAAGAACTTGTAAAGAATCTTTCAAGCAGAGGGCGGTGTCAGGAGTCCCCTGAGTTCCCGTTTATATTGAGAGTGAGTACAGAAGTAGCGTGAATGAGAATAAATCAATCGAGGGGCTTCAGGTGGAAAGAGCAGATCTTTCCTCTGAAAGCCACACTAAAGAGCTTTGGGCACCTTGTTATATCGATCCTGCCTCTGTTGGATGTCCCCTTCCCTAAGTCCATAAGTTAGGCATAATGTGAAGATGGTACCAGAGTTCCCAGTTTCTGCAGGGTACATCATAATGTATTTCCATAGTAGTCAACCAGTAACAACAGTACAAGAAGTACATGCAGAACAGGAAGGATTGTTTTGGCTAACATTCTTGGAGAAATGTGCTTCCAACAAGAGACCGAAGCTCCACCCACTACAGAGAAAGCTCTTTCATCACTAGAGACAACGTGAGTCCTTGTCATCACAACAATCGCTATCATCATCATCTTCATAAGGAACTCTTTCTGGGCATGTGCTACATTCCAGACACTTTTCTGAATATTCTATATACATATTTATTCATGTAATTGTCACAATGTCCCTATGAGGTATAAAATATTTTATCTCTATATCACTGAAGGGAAAACTGAGAGGCAAAAATAAAGGAAACTAACACACAAAAGGTTTCATAGATAGTAATTAGTACACTCAAAATTCAAGGATGTACCATCTGACTCAAGAGTTCATCTCTTAATAAGTAAACTCTCCTGCCTACTGACAATGGTTAAATTATTAGGTCTGCCATTCATTAGTTTGGGATTCTGGTCAAGGAACAGACACACTATTTCTCAGTTTCCTCATTAACAAAATAAACTAAATAATAGTAATTATTTCACAAAGATGGGGGAAATTTTAAACAAAAAGATCGAGCAAATGTTTCACGTTAATGTCTATAAGGGAAAATTAACCTTAAGATGCCAAAACAGCGCTTCACGAATCTGTGTGTGTGTGTGTAAGCGTGTATGTGAATGTGACAAGAATTAATCAAATTGATGTTTCCCCAGAGATTAATTAGGCACTCTGAAAATTTGTTGATTGATCAGCAGTCAAGGAGGTTTTTAATGCCATGCTTAATTCATTTAGCTGATGCATTAAACAATGCTAGAGGACATCAGAAGACAGGCAGGTCAGGGGTCCAGATCTTTGGTGCCCTTAATTCTAATTCAGAACATCACAACCTCTCCTCCCTCCCCACTATTGGTCTTACTTCTCATTCCTTATTCTCTGAGGCACAGTTTTTATTTTCCTTTTATACTAAGGAAGAAGATGATTTGTCAGAATTAGAATTTGGGAAGCAATGAACACATCTCTACCCCACTCTCTATAAACACACTGGAAATCCTGAACATGAAAAAGATTCCCCAAGGCTGCAGATTTCCTGGCAAGGGCTTGTTAGGGTGTTATCTTAAAGGATTTTTGAGGCACCCCACTGCTTCATACAATATACAAGAACCCTTGACATTTTGCAATGATATTGTTCTGCCATGTTTGCCTCACACAATCCACTTGATAAAGACCACAAAGCCAATCACATCTCTTTGACATTGTATTACCATCAAAGCGGATGAATGGCTCTGATGCAGGACAATTTTAGGCAGGGGTTTACTGACTTCACTAGGTTGGGGTGAAAGGAGAAGGGCCGAGTATATATTCAAATACTCTTATACTTAGCGTTTTCCATTCAACCTGTCAGTGGCTCAGGGAATGTTCATGTAGTCTGCTTTCCTAATTGCATTCTCATACATCTGAGATTCCTTGATCCTGATATAAGACTGAGTAGTGCAAAAACAAAAAACTGTCTAACTTTAAAAAGGTAATTGAAAATCATGTAAATGGTGCAGGTTGGAAATACCTATAATATCCTAATATATAAAAAGCCAGGGGCCATCACGACCAAAACAACTGGATAGACAACCGAACAGCAGGTGGCGTGGGGTAACCAGGCCGATGGGAGGGGCAGTAAGGGGCAACCAGGCCAGTGGGGGGAGAAGGGGGCAGTGAGGCGCAACCAGGCCGGCTGGGGGAATAGTTGGGGGCAACCAGGCGGGCTGGGGGGTCAGTAGGGAGTGACCGGGCAGGTGGTGGCGAGGAATGAGGGACAACCAGGTCAGTGGGGGGGGGCAGTTAGGGGTGACCAGGCCAGTGTTGGGGCAGTTAGAAGTGACTAGGCCAGCAGTGGGGGCAGTGAGGGGCAACCAGGCCAACAGAGGGGGGGGGGCAGTAAGGGGCGACCAGGCCAGCAGGCAGGTGAGCAGTTAGAAGCCAGCAATCCAGGATTGTGAGAGGGATCTCCCAGGTTTTGGGCCTAAACCAGCAGTAAGATATCCCATGAGGCATCCTGGATTGAAGAGGATGCAGGCTGGGCTGAGAGAACCCTCCTCCAATGCAGGCTTCTAGTGAGATTATAAAAAATAATAATAACAATATCTTCAAAATTTTCCATCAGAATATTTACATTTTCAACTGTGCTTTTCCTTAAATACCTATCATTGTTCTTCTCTAGAGGTCTATTCTATCAATAGCATGTGTGTTTTTTATTGAATTAATTTTGTAGTTCGAGTTTTACTTTCAGATATATCCCTTAATGCCTGTTCAGTATTTCTTTGCTTCCACAATCAATATGATCTTTAGTAGATGAGCTGAGAAGACTATAGAGGTTCTTCTTTGTTTTGGACTAGTTCATGAATTTAGTCTAACTTTAAAATATAAATTTGATACCAGGACTTTTGTTATAAAACAATGTTTTTCCAATATTAATGCAGCATAAGAAAAAAGCCTGCTGAATCAATATAAAACTTGTCAAATAAAAGATGCACTATCCAGCTACTTTTTAGCAATAAGTTTTCTTAATTATGGCTGATCCGTGAATTCCTTATATCTCTATTGTAGGAATAGGGCTGCCTGCCTCCAAACACCCCATGCTCTGTGCTTTTCAAACTTCCTTAATACACTATTAAGTATATCTTCTATTCAGAGCTTCTATTTGTGGTATGCATTATGATAATAAAGTTACTAGTTATTGTTTTCCTATTGTGATCCAGAAACTATGTCAAATGGATTGAACTGTCTTTTCAAAATTTGTAAGTTGAAATCCTATCCCCTGGTGTGAATGTATTTGGACATAGGGCCTTTAAAAATGTAGTTAAGGTTAAATGAGGTCATAGGGGTGGGTTTTAATCCAATAGAGAGGAGGGAAATGGAGAACATCAGTAATCTAAACTAATAAAAGCGAAATATTAAAATTAACCGTTTCTCTGAGACAGGGTAAGCCACGCCCACCAGCCAATCAGAGCGGCTGTATGCAAATTAGCCCAGCCAACATGGCGGCCGCCACTCACGGACCTGAGTAAACAGCCCTTTCCATTGCGGCAGGAGGGAAAGTGAAGCTGAGCCCCTCAGCTCAGCTCCGA
>PVJC01052966.1:0-10905 GCA_004026665.1 Murina feae
TGTATCTTAATTTTTATGTGGTTGTGGGAGGCAGCAAGTACTGGCATTTACCTATGCCACCATCTTGATTCTCTCTTTCCATTGCTATTTTTAATACATTAATTTTTTCTTGTGTTATTGTTCTCTTGATTTCTTTCTTTTGTTCTACCTGTTCCTTTTCACTTATTCATTTCTTACCTAATATTTAAGCTATTATTTCATAAAGTTAAAGTTATTTTCAATTTTCTTGAGTGTGCAAAGTAGTTGCAAAATTTTTATATTATATTTTTAAGTGCATTTTTAAAGTCTTCCCTCAATCTGAATTCTGTATGTTGTATTGTTTTTGCTTCCTTTTTTCCTTCTTTCTTTATTTTTTGGTGAAAACAAAATTTATTTGATGGCTTTCATTTCTGAATGTGGCCATTGTATCGAAACCATCCTTATCCTAAAATAGTGCAGGGGTATTCCCCTTGCTTTTTCTTTTGGAATGCCTGGGAACTTAGTCAACTTTTTCAGAACATATGCAGTGGGCATATGCCAATGTTCAGTATTATTTGTTTTGTGTCTTAGATATCATATTACAGGGGATGGGAGAAAGGGTGAGGGAATTTTGTTTTGAAGCCTCTCCTTCATTTTTCTCATACGTCAGTAGAGTTCTGAGGTGAATAAGTATTTTGGACTTCCCTTTGTTTCCCTATGTTAGCAGAACCCAGGTATTTTCCTCTGTGGTCTATATTGGTTTGACAGCACATTTTCCCCTGCCTCCTCGATCTTGTTGGCTGCTGTTTGTTGTTCTTGATCAAGCTAATCACTACATGTACATTATCTCCCACCTCTCTCCTTCCCTCCTCCTGGACCCTGAAAAGAAATGACCAAGCTCCGTGGCTCCTCATGCCAGGCTCCAAGTCATTGTATTGAAACAGTAAGAGACAGGTACATCGAAAGGAATCAACACATATCTACCTGCCCTATTTTAACTCTAAATTTTATCAAATTTCTGATATAATTGGGAGGATATCAGTTTTTTTAAAACAACTTTATTCATATATTATCCCCTCATTACTACTCTCTAGAAGAGGAATTCTGTGCAGATTCCTACCATATTCTTCCAGTTTGATTTAAATTGTGCTGCATTTGGATAATGCATTTGATCCTTTCCTAGTTGTAGCATTGATCTTACGTTTTTGGTGTTTCTTTTGCTTCTTTTGTTAACTTTTGGAAATTTCTACAGAAAAAAAACATTGTGAAACTACCCTTATGTTGCCTGTCATTCTTCCTCTAATTGCCCATTAAACTACATATACATATATATCCTTGGGAAAGTAATTTTACTTTTTTAGATGTCAACTTGTAAAATGAGGGGTAGACAAGTGACTTATGGTGTCCTGTCTATTTCCAAGATGACATGAATCAATAGAGTATGGTTGTTGTTTTTCACTATAATGTCAACATACAAAAAAGCTGAACAACAAATCTGGCACTCTGTACCTTGCCTAGTTCATAGGCAAAGATTAACTTACTCCATAGTTAGTATTCCTATTTATGATGTCAAAATTGGCCTTAGATATGTGCACAAACAGTTCATTTGCAGTAACAAGAGGAAGGCAGATGCAGATAGAATACTAAGTATACAGGAAACTTTCCTCTGATTGCTTTTTATTAGCTCTGTGGAGTAAGGTCATAATCTGAGAGTGAAAAGATAGGAGGAGTTGTTCCTCTGTAGGTTTGGACCTAGCTTGCGGTGACATGGCTGAATGAACCAAGGTCGGAATTGTCAGTACACATAGGACCCACTATGGCACAGGACCCTCAGGAAAATGGTGATGAAAATTGAAATCAGCCAGTACACCAAGTACACTTGTTCCTTCTATAGGAAAACCAAGAGAAAGAGACAAGTTGTGGGGATCTGGCACTGTGATTCCTGCATGAAAACAGGAGCCGGTGGTGCTGGACCTATACCACTTCTGGCCTCACAGTAAAGTCTGCCTTCAGAAAACTGAAAAAATTGAAGGACCAGTAGAAGCTCCACAATTTGAAACATTGCTAGCCTATAATAAATGGGTTCATTTATGTAACAAAAAAGGGAGGAAGTGTTTAAGGTCTGGGATGAAAGGAAAAGTTGTGAATTAGTCATTAAGGAGTGTCAGAGAATGAATGGATTAGAGAATATGGAGTAAGAGCGCAGGTTTGCACAAAGTGCTCAGTTAGGATGAAAGGTCAGAGATTTAAAGTAGACCTGTCAGCATGACTGTGATTTCCTTTGTGAACTAAACTTAAGCCATGTTTAGGTGCCCAGGGACAGGAAAAGAGTGGGCAGTGAACTGGATTTAACCAAGGTTGGGGTTTTATCAAATGATTGTAATGGAGGAAGGGAGAAAGGGATAAGGAAGATGAAAGCAAATGCATGGATGCAGTGATTATAATGATTTATATCCAAAAAAAAGGAAGAAGAAAGAAAGAAAGAAAGAAAGAAAGAAAGAAAGAAAGAAAGAAAGAAAGAAAGAAAGAAAGGTAGCAGAGAGCTAAAAAAAAAAAAAGGACAAGAGGGGACTAAGAAGTATTAAGAGATGATAGAATTAATGACTATAGTTCCTAGTGCCCAGTGGAATCAGAGTACTTCAGGGAATGAAATGGAAAGATAGATGGCAATCAGAGGAAAAATGCTTGAAATGGTATTATGGAGTTCTTATTAGTAAAATGAAAAGGCTCATTGTATGACCATGAGATTTAGTGTCTGTGGATGTAGAAGAGTGGCAAGTATTGGAATGGCTACCTTGTCTACTTTGGAAGGATATTGTAATTACTAAGAATTGACCTAGAACCTGGAGTAAAATGTGTAAGAAATAAGGGGAAACTTTGGAATAAGAAGTTTTGAAACATTTTTTTCCTATCAGATTTGCAAAGATGAAAACTATGGATAGGTTCTAATATTGACCAAGTGTGGGAAGAGTATGAAACAGATTTTCATAAGTAGTCAGGCAATATTTACCTTTATTCTTATTCTTTCACTCAGCAATATTATTATAGGAACTAGGGGCCCGGAACACAAAAATTTGTGCACTGGGGGAGGGGGGGTGTCCCTCAGCCCGGCCTGTGCCCTCTCGCAGTCTGGGACCCCTCTGGGGATGTCCACCTGCTGGTGTGCCTGGCCAGCCTGGGTGAGGGGCCAATGTCTGTTTGCAGGCTGGCCAAGCTCCCCAGTGGGGACCCTCACCCCAGGGGATGTGGCAAGCCTGGGTGAGGGGCTGAGGGCAGTTTTCAGGCTGGCCACAGCTCCCACTGACCATCCGGGCCATCCGCCTGGGAAGTGATTGGGTGGCCATGGCACATGCAGGGAGGTTTCAGGCCTCCCTGCATATGCCCCTGGCCACCTGATGGCCTCCCAGGAGGGAGCCTCGGGGGCCAGCCAGCTGGTCCCGACCCCTGAGGCTTCCGCCTGGGAAGGCATCAGCTGACCCAGGGCACTGGATGCCTTCCCAGGACGGAGGCTCCCAAGATGGTGGAGGCCGCAGCCCCAGAGAAGCCGTGCACACTGGGACTGCGGCCTCCACCATCTTGGCTAGGCTAATTTGCATACAGTCACTCTGATTGGCTGGTGGGTGTGGCTTAGGCATCCTGAAGAAATGGTTAATTTTAATATTCCACTTTTATTAGTTAGGATTAGAGGCCCAGTGCATGATATTCATGAAGGGGGAGGCAGTCCCCTTAGCCCAGCCTGCACCCTCTCACAATCTGGGACTACTGGCTCCTAACCACTTGCCTGCCTGCCTGCCTGATTGTCCTAACCACTCTGCATGCATGCCTGATTGCCCCTATCCACTTACCTGCCTACCTGATTGCCCCTAACTGCCTCTGCCTCAGCCCCGCTGTGTCAGCTTTGTCCAGAAGAACATCCAGAATGATATCCAGAAGGTCATTTGGCTGTCCGGTCTAATTAGCATATTATGCTTTTATTATTATAGATAACTAGAGGCTTGATGCACAAAATATGTGAAGGGGCTTGGCCCTCAAAGCCCTGACTGCCTCAAGGCCCCACTGGTCATTCAGAGAGGTCGTTCTGCCATCTGGTCTAATTAGCATATTAGGTCTTTATTATATAGGATAATAAGGAAAAAGCATGCATCTTTAGAGTTAGACCTAAGTTAAATTTCAGGTTTTATTCTACTTTCAAACTTGTGATCTTGGACCACCTAATTAATATCCTTCTAAGTGTTATTTTGATTATGTTTAAAAAATGAGATTAAAATATTTTCTATGGGGAGTGATTATAAAGACTAGATGAGTTAATGTAATGGAAAACATGAGATTTATAACTAGCTTTCAATAAATGATAATTATTATTGTTAGTGCTAGAAAACTCATGAGATTAGAAAATTACTTATGGGTTGAATGCTACTCTTTAAAATATATATATATTTTATTGATTTTTTTACAGAGAGGAAAGGAGAAGGATAGAGAGTTAGAAACATTGATGAGAGAGAAACATCGATCAGCTGCCTCCTGCACACCTCCCACTGGGGATGTGCCCAAAACCAAGGTACATGCCCTTGACCAGAATTGAACTGGGGACCCTTCAGTCCCCAGGCCAACACTCTATCCACTGAGCCAAACCACTCAGGGCTGAATGCTGCTCTTGATCCATAGTGATGTTAATCAAACTGGGATGGTTGGTAAGGATTTATGAATTGTTCACATGGCCTTAGATTCAGTTGGCTTCTTTGTAATCATCCCTAAAATTCAAATTAAGTCATTTTTCAGTGCTTCTCTGTGTATAGTACTGTTTAGATTCAAACAGAATTCAAGATTCTTGTCCTCAAATAGTTTCCAAGCAAGTGGGGTAACAGATGAGCCAATAGCAAACTATAGTATAAGACAAAGTATAAGAGCTCAGACATTTACAGAAATTAATACCTAGAGAATATTATGCTAAGTGAAATAAGCCAGTCAGAGAAAGACCAGTATGACATGATATCACTCTCATGTGAAATCTAAGCAACAAAATAAACTGATGAACTAAGTAGATCCAGAGACATAGAAGCAAGGAACAGACTGAGGAATCTCAGAGAGAAGGCAGGGTAGGTGAGTGGGAAGAGACCAACCAAAGAACTTGTATGCATATATGCATAACCCTCGGACACAGACAATAGGGTGGAGAAGGCCTGGGGTGAGGGTGGGTGGGGGGTGGATATTAGGTAAGGGGTCAATGGGAATAAAAGGGGACATCTGTAATACTTTTGATGATAAAGATAAAATTTAAAAATAAAGAAATTATTATTCTCTGTTTTGAGTGATAAAGGAGGGAAATGAAGGAACACAGCAACTACTACCATTTTAACTGTGATGTTAACACAGATAAAAAGGGATCTCTTTGGTAATGCAGCTAACACTGGGCAGAGGTTTCATTCAAACACTATCTGTTCAAGCCCCAAATTGATGCTTTTAACTTCTACCCTAAACACCATACACTATCTTAGATGCTATCCTATATAATAAAAGGCTAATATGCAAATACACTGAACGACGGAACAATCCAACAAGTGGTCGCTATGACATATGCTGAACACCAGGGGGTGTGTGTGGAACATGGTGGACATCACCAACAGGAGACAGAACACAGAACATGGGCATCAGCCACAGCAGGATGGTGGAGCAGGTGAGCAGGGTGCCGGTTGCTGTCATTGGGGAGATCCTCTGGTAGTTACTGAAAATTTTTTGCTCCCACGTGCATGGTTCCACCCAGCGCTTGCACCTGTTGCTGGCACTAGCCCCATTCACACCTGCTGCCAGCACCAGAGCCACTACTTGCACCCACTGCCAGCTCCTGGCGCTGGCCCCAATTGCACAGTGCCATCAGTGGGTGTGAGCAGTGGCTACTGGCCCTGATTGTCCCTGAGGGCTTCTTCATCTCCCCCTGTTCCTGAGGGGCAATTGGGGTAGCAGCCACTGCTTGTACTCACTGATGGCTCTGGCCCCACTTGCACCTGCTGCTGGCACTGGCCCCAATCACTCCATGCTATCAGTGGGTGCAAGTGGGGCTGGTGCTGTTAGTGCATGGGAGCTGTGGAGGGAGCAGGGCTGCCAGCAGACAGGGGCCACAGTTGGAGGGGCCGGGCAGGGGTGTGGAGGATGGGCCAAGACTTGCTCCTGTGCCCACTGCAGTCTCGTGGCCCACAGTTCCTTTCAAGGTGCACAAATTCGTGTACTGGGCCCCTAGTAGTTTTTACATTATGTAATGGCTGATACTTGTTTTCTTGGATTGGAATGAATATGCTTAGTTGTTTGGCTGCTTGAGTTTTTGTTTACAATTCCACTTTGATGGTAATCCTTCCATAGAATTTTTACCAGATTCTTGATTTGAAAAGCTGGTGCAGAAAAAATGACCATAAGCAGCAAATGAATTCATGCTGTCAGGGCTGAGGCAAGAATTACTTCCTGCTTACAAAATCATGTTATTGGAAGTAGCTGCCTTTCCTTGCTAGTGGGCAATATTTTATGATATTTCATTATATTTCTTGTTTTAATTAACTATACAAATGGCATACCACCTTCAGGAGCAAATATTATTGAGAACTGAGCCATTTTGGGAGTGAATGCCCAGATCTGCACCTCAGGAATGAAATTGTCTTGGGCAAACATTTTAGTATTTCTTTAACCTCATAGAAATTCAGGAATGAAAAATATTATCTAAACAATTTTCTCATTTAATCACTTTCTATTTTGCATCATAATCCTATACAATAAAAAGCTAATACGCAAATCGACTGAATGGAATGACCAGTCGCTATGATGTTCACTGACCACCAGGGGGCAGACACTCAACACAGGAAGCCACGCTCATGGCTGGAGAGCACAGTGGCAGTGGCAGGAGCCTCTCCCACCTCAGTGGCAGCTCTAAGAATGTCTGACTAATGAGGGTGGGAGTGGGCCTAAACCATCAGACAGCCATCTCCTGAGGGCTCCTGGGCTGTGAGAGGGTGCAAGCTGGGCTGAGGGACCCCCCCGAGTGCACGAATTTCATGCACCGGGCCTCTAGTTACTTATGAACTAATTTTATTTGCCTTACCAACGTATAAGCTAGGTTAAGGCAGCAGGTGAAGTAGTATCTTGCACATGAGCAATAATTATTGTATGAATGATTCATAAAAATGAAATATTTCCAGGAAATGTTTATATGTTTAATGCTCAAGAAAAACAGCAGTATTAGGTTATAATTCAATATGATAATGAAAACTTTGAAGAATAAGGCTTTTAGCTTGCAAGGTCCTTTGAAGGCAGAAGCTATATACAAATGGCAATTTTTAATGCTCAGATATACCAAATAATGTTTAATTAGTGTTTTGAACCAATATAAAGTAAGAATGGTTCATAATGCAATCAGCACTTTAACAAATTCCGAACTAGAGGCTTCCCATGGTACTTTGCCCCCTTTCCTCTTCTTCCACTCCTCCAGGAACTGGCAGAGTCCCTGCAATGACCTCTTTAAATGCTGTGCTTTCTCTACAGCACTTCGGTGTGAGATCTTTTTCTCCTTCTGAAAACTGGAGGGAGCTTCCTGAATGATTGATCGGTGAGGTGTCCCCTGGACACACTGGTGCAAACACCGTGCAACTGCTGATTGATGTGATCGCTCTCTCACGAACACATTCATTTTCTCTTCTCTAACTCACACAATTTATTCATCCCATGATGCATTTATGCATCTACTATCACAGTCTTTCAATTTTTAAGCAGGTGAAAAGATGAAAACTTAACGCTTATAAGATTATAAGGCAGGCCTATCTTAAGTAAAATAACCAATCTTCCCAAGTATGCAGATTTCTTATATTCTGATTAATTACAAATTGAAAACAACTTGGAAGTGTGAAAGAAGATAGCATGGACATCTATATACTTGGGTCGAGTCAGCTATAAACACCTAGGCTAATATGGAGATAAGGAGACCAAAATTCTAGTTAGGGGTCTATCATTGCTTGTGAGTTTGAGAAAGACAAACTTCTTAGACTTCAGCTTCCTTACCTGTAAAATCTGAGGGCTGAACCACATGGCTTTGGAGGCTCCCACCAGCGATAGCGTCTGAGATTCCCTAACTGCCACTGACAGGTCAGAACACCTTGAAGAAATCTGACACTCAGGAGAAATTCAGAACGATTTTGGGAGGTATGTTAACCATGGTACACATCATTAAAATAAATTAAATATGAATAATTTGCCCACTCAGGAAAAAGATGGGCAATTTAAAAATTAAAAGAATCTATCATATAGAAGTTCTATAAAACCAGGAAAAAAAAATTCTCTGATTCATGTAAAGTTTAGGAGCAAACATTAATCTTACCGATATTTCTGGGTCATTGTTTACATTGGGGTAAGAGAGAGAAATTAGGAGGGAAAGTAGAAACTTAGTGTAAGAATGGGGTTGCCTTTGGTTTACGAAGGAGAGAAAGCCTTGTCCAATGCCAGGGAAGAGTTGCTTTTATCTTCCAGGAAGACTGATTTCCATGCGGTTCATCACTTCAGTGAACTGCAGAAGAGCACTTTCAAATCAACCAACTCAACACATTTTAACTTTTCATGAATTGTGCATTTGAAATGTTTTAACAGCCTCCCACAATAAAATAATTTACAGTGTTATCTGTAAAAAGAAAAAAAAAAGAAAATGAAAACACCGAAGATTTAAGGGACAGGGTCCAGGACATTCTGAAGCAAATACTAAGAGTCTGAGAGGCAAGTTCCGTTAGCTTGTTAAAACATACTGGGGAACATTTATTCCTTCATCCATTATGTTCCGATAATATTTGTTGAGCACTTGATTGTCAGGCACAATCTCTGTTCATTTTTTCCATCCATATATCCTTACTGGAGGATATTTAGATGATAATGTGTACTTTGTGATGCCAGTTATCACACCCCACCCGTCTCTTTGCCCGTGTCTCCCTTTTTAATAGCATTTTTTCCTGAACGCTCTGCCTGCCTTTTACTGAGCATTGGGATCAGTGGCAGGCTGCGGTAAGCAATTTGTTCATCCTCGGAGAGCCCATTTGCACTACCCCGTGGTACGGGCATTTAAATGATTTTATTCGTTCACCTGTGTTGAACATTAAGAGGGTAAATGTTCAGCCCAGGGATTTGGCTTTAAGACTCCAATTGATGTTAATGAGAATTGGTAATGAGCCCCTTCTTCTTAATTAGTGGCACCATACCTGTGACTGCGGGAGGCATGGCTCAGACATGGGGAGCTTAACGAGGTGATAACAAGGAGAAAATGTTTAAGCCTGAATTCTGGCCTGGTCCATGCTTTCCTACGCAAACATACTTTAGGACCTGATGCTTTAAAGTAAATTTATGACCTGACTTTTATGGCTGCATAGACCTTCCTTACGAACAATCTGTCTTCCCTATGAAAAATACTCTTGTTCCGCAGAAAAGAGTGACGCAGAAAAAGCTCAATCAAAAGAGCAAGAATCTGATCAGATTTTCTCTCCTTGTGTATGCAGAGCATATCTGAGGATCAGCAAACTCTCCCTTGCTGTTCTATTGCCTCAATGAAGGAAAAGCACAGCTTATCAACCTCATTCCACACCAAGGGGCATGCAGCATGCCTTCCTTCGGGTAAATCGAGCCTTTAAATATCATTCAGGACATTACAGGGAGGAGTTCAGAAATAAGAGTCTGCCTTTCCTGGCACCTTTCCTGGAATAGTATGATCATTTTGGTATGTGGATAAAAGCACAAGGTTTGATCCAGCATATTCCATCTACTTGAACTGCTTCTTACTGCCACAGCACACGACCTAATGCAGGAAGAATACAATGATGGCAGAATAATGAAGTTTTCGCTGTACCCAGCAAAGGAAATAAAAGTTGGATTACTGATTTTGTTTGAATGATGTGCTGTAATTTCATAGGCCAACAGAGTGAGTGGGGCACAAATCCTGGCCTGCCAGCTTTCATTACTGGAACTCACTTTCCTGCCACCGTATAACTTCTACCAAGTCATCAATTAAAACTGGATTTCTTAACTTACTGGGAAGGAATCTCTGTAGCCCTGAGTAATTAACAGGAACTTCAAGACTGGGGAAGACCTGCTTCGATTGGGAGAGGAGGGAGATGCCTGAATGCAGGTCTGTTACTATTTCTCTGGTTTGCAATTATCCCCATGCCAAAGATAAAGTAACATGCTTGTAATTTCTAAATCTTTACTGTATCACTTTGCCCGCTTAACATATTGTTTTTGATAATTCTTCCAACTGGTTTCACTGTGCTAGTTTAAAAATACTAAAAATAAAAGTAAAATATGTACATTAAGACAAGAAATAAACTCCAGGTAAAATGTGACAGTGGCCGGATTTCATGGCTGCATACACTGTTTGCTTCTGCCTTCACACATTCAAAGAGCAAAAGCTAAAACCTGGATTAACCATCAACAGTGACATTTTGCTGATTTTAAAGGGGAAATGTGTGTATGATATTGTAAAATCAATGGCAAACACCGCAAAGGGCATACCAATAATCACATTAGGAATCCCGGTGTAACTGACAGTATATGCTATACAAGTGACAAACTATCTTGAACTTATTTAATTGGCAAGAGTTTTGTAGCAAAAACAATGTATACCAATGAAATGAGAATTTTACTCAATCTAGAACAGCTAGATATAATACCCAGTAATGATTATATAATTAAAGGGCAAGTGATACTTAAAATTTTTGTGCATTATAGCTTTTCTTCCTTGCTCTAATAATATCTCTAATGAAAACATGTCTAAGGCATCAGAATTAAACAATGAGTAAAGATGGAGAGCTTAAAGGACTGGAGGAAACTGTAGAATTACATTACAAAATTCCAGATCTTTGAGATATTTTGTAATTACTCAAGGAAGAAGTGGTCTATCTGGCTGAACAAATTAGAAATGTACACCTTTTACTGAAC
>PVJC01052967.1:0-11013 GCA_004026665.1 Murina feae
GGGGGGGGGGGGGGGGGGGGGCGGTTATGCATCCAGGGGGAGTGTGGGTCTGCGTGCACTCACTCGCTCACCCACTCATCCCTAAGCCTCTGCTGAGCTGAGTGCCAGGTGCCCATATCAGCTCTCCATGCCCCTGACCCCCGCTGCCGGCATCTTTCCCAGCATCTCAGCTCCCAGGGGCAGAGGCCCCTGCCCCTCGCAGCGCGCCCACCGTGTTGGCACACAGCTAGTGCTCCGAACACGCACACACTGTGCCCGCGCAGCGGCACACAGGAGGCCAGCCCAGCAGCACAGGGCACGTGAGCTCTAAACAGGACGCCATCTGGGGCGACCTGGGAGGCCCCTGTCCTTGCGAGGCTGTTCCTCTCCCAGCACCTGCCGTACCTCCCGGCCAGGGGCCGAGGCTCCCGCGTGAGGGGCTGCACTGAGGGGGGAGGTGCCTCGAACAGTGCTGACTCGGCGCCCGGGGCTGTGGCAGGTGGGGGTGCAGAGGAGCGGGAGGGCAGGATCCTGCCACCTGGGTCCCTGAGGCTGTGTGAGTGGCAGCGAGGGAGGCAGTGCCCACTGGGAGGGGCGTCCGGGCAGCAGGACAGAGGCACAAAGGCCCAGAGGTGCACAGATTTCGGGGCAGCAAGCAATTGGGTGCAGCCGGGCTGCAGGCAGGGCCTAGTCCATCATTCACTGAGGGGTATTTGTTGAGCACCTACTGTGCGCCAGGTACTGTGCCAGGCCCCCGACGCAGCAGAGAAGCCGACAGCCTTTGTCCTCTGGTGGGAGAGGTGGGCAGACCTGTGCCATCAGGGGTGCGAAGGGGGCAGAGGGGAAGCAGTGGGGGAAGGGGCAGGTGTGAGCAGAGAGGAGGGCACATGGGCCAAGCATGGCGTGGATTCGGGGCGTGCTCTGACGCTGTGCCCTGCTCCTCAGCAGCCCCTGCCTGCCGGCTCCAAGCCTCCACCGACCAGTCTCCCCAGGGGACACGGCTGGAATGGTCATCCTCAGCCTGACCCCAAAATGCACAGGACCAGCCCCTCCTGGGGTGTGAGAGGGACGCGGCCCAGGGTGGCCGGGACGCGGCTGTGAGGTCCCCGCTGTGGGACGGCCACCTGCCCCGCTGGAGCAGTGGGTCTCACTGGCCCGCATCCCCACAGGTGGCCCAGAACGCGGCCCTGTACACGGGGGACCCCAACCTGGGGCTGGAGCTGTTCGAGGCGGCCGGAGACATCTTCTTCGACGGAGCCTGGGAGCGGGAGAAAGCTGTGTCCTTCTACAGGGTGAGGCCGGGCGGGGCGGGGCCTCAGTGGGTGCCCCGGGCGGGAAGTGGCCTCCTGTGAGGCAGGATCACCCTCTGCATCGTCTGGGATAGTCATGACCCCACCCACACCCCAGCCTAGAGGGACAGGGAAGGGACGCACTGTCTGAGGGTCACAGGAGCTCCCGGCTCGCAGCACGCATCCCTGTCTTCTCCAACAACCCAGAGTGCGTCTGTGCCCGTTTTACAGATGAGGAAACTGAAGCTCAGAGGAGCACAGGGTGTGCCAAAGGACACAGCATATCAGTGGGAGGATCAGGCCCAGGGCCCAGGCTGCATGTGCCCCTCAGGGAGGGCGGCTTCTCCCTTCCCGTCTGCCCAGCTCCTGGTGTGCCGTCTTAGCCCCAGTTCAGATGGACGTGGCATTTGCAGAGCCCCAAGGGGTGTTGGACGCTCCTGGTCAGGCCCTCGGGGCCCAGGAGGGGAGGGTCAGGCTGAGGTTATGCAGTGTAGAGAGATGGGCTGCAGGCCACATGCCAGCTGCTCACAGCCAGTGGTCCTGGGTGTCAGGGCCTTTCAGAGCTGGCCTTTCTCTCGGGGGACAGAGCTGCGTGAGGACCCAGGGGGCAGTGGGGCGGGGCTCTGAGGGTCCTGGGTGTGGGCAGGTCGAGGCAGGAGGAGGCCTGACCCGCCTACCTGCTCGGGCAGGACCGGGCGCTGCCCCTGGCTGTGACCACAGGGAAGCAGGAGGCAGAGCTTCGCCTGTGCAACAAGCTAGTGGCGCTGCTGGCGGAGCTGGGCCTGCGGCAGGAGGGCCTGGAGTTCGCCCACATGGCCCTGGCACTCAGCATCACCCTGGGTGAGCCCCGCACCCCTGGCCCTGGCACTCAGCATCACCCTGGGTGAGCCCGCACCCCTGGCCCTGGCACTCAGCATCACCCTGGGTGAGCCCGCACCCCTGGCCCTGGCACTCAGCATCACCCTGGGTGAGCCCGCACCCCTGGCCTAGCCTCTGCCTCTGACAGCGGGAGGGCGGGGCTGAAGGTGGCAGAGGCCGACCCAGGCCCGTGTGGGGCCTCAGAATGTCACCCTGCAGCTGTGGCCTCCTCTGCCTCGGCCCCTCGCCACCCCTAAGGCCAGCTGTCCCAGACGCTCCGGCTTCTCACCGGTCCCTGGCGGTGACCGCCATATGCTGCCCCTTCCCTGCACTCGGCTGGCCCCGTGTCCTTGGCTCCTGGGGCCTCGGGCCCCTTTCCAGGCTCTGGTCCCTCGGTGATGGGCATCCCTGTGTCCAGTCACCTAACTGACCTGACCCAGGCCTCGGCCTCCCCAAGACGGAAGCCCTGACAGGGCCAGGTGCACAGTAGGTGTGAAAAGGGGTTCCCGTGCTGGCCCCACAACACTCCCCTGGCAGGAGGGACTGGGCACAGCCTAGTCTGATGACATCTTTGGGATGAGGCGGGGCCACTGCTAATCCACGAGGGGGGTCAGAGGTCATGCCTGGGGTTGCCCAGAGCCCAGGGTCTCCTAGTCAAAATAGCAACCCAAGCACCCCAGGCAGCTACGTCAGGCTCGGAGGGGGGCCTCCAAATCCCCTGCTTGGCCCCATCCCTCAGGCGGGCTGGGAACAGGCGCCATTGGGCCCATTTCACAGATGGGAAGAGTGAGTCTCCAGACGGGAGGTGACTGGCGGGAGCTCTGAGGCGGCTCTGACTGGCCCTTGCTGCCGCCGCCCCACGCAGCGTGTCCTCACGCACGGCCCTCCCTGTGCGTCCCCCAGGCGACCGTCTGAATGAGCGCGTGGCCTACCACCGGCTGGCCGCCCTGCACCAGCGGCTGGGCCACGGCGAGCTGGCCGAGCACTTCTACCTCAAGGCGCTCTCGCTCTGCAGCTCGCCGCTCGAGTTCGACGAGGAGACGCTGTACTACGTGAAGGTCTACCTGGTGCTGGGGGACATCATCTTCTACGACCTGAAGGTGGGCGCCGGCCGGGGAGGCGGGGCTGCGGGCTTGGGCCGGGCTGCCACGCAGACCCCCTCAGTCCCGGGGAGTCCAGGCCGTGGAAGTTCCCGGCCCAGCCCTGAGGAGCCACGGGGGTCCGCACACGCCTCAGCCACGAGGTCAGCCACGCCCTTCGGAGCTCAGGGTCGGTGGAGGCTGACGTGTGGACAGGTGACAGCGGCCTTTGCTTTGCCTAAAGGTCCAGATGGAGTACAGGCAGGGGGGGCCTCCTGGAGGAGGTGACCGCGAGGCTGAGTCTAGGCAGTGAAGCAGGAGCTCGGGGTAGCCACAGAAATGTGGGAGGGGAAAAGGGTCTTTGGGGAGCAACGGAGGGGCTCACCGCTACCCCGTGATGCAAGGAAGCCTGCCCGTCGGTGCCGAGCTCCCCCTGGGCTCCAGGGACCCTCGCACCCGCACATCCCTGCAAATGTCCCATCTCCCGGCCAGGACCCCTTTGACGCGGCCGGGTACTACCAGCTGGCGCTGGCGGCGGCCGTGGACCTGGGCAACAAAAAGGCGCAGATGAAGATCTACGCGCGGCTGGCCACCATCTACCACAACTTCCTGCGGGACCGCGAGAAGTCCCTCTTCTTCTACCAGAAGGCCCGCACCTTCGCCGCCGAGCTCAACCTCCGCAGGGGCAGCCTGGCCCCGCAGCGGTGCTGGGGGCGCGCGCCCTGGCTGGCCTCGGGCCACCCGCCCTGAGGCCGCTGCTCACAGCTCCGCCAGCGCATTTTCAGGGAAACGAAGGAGGCGGCCACAGCCACCTCCTCCAGTCTGCAGGCCCCTCCCCGAGGCCTCCTGGGGAGGGCCCAGGGCCTGGCCCCTGCTGGGGCCACCTGCGGCTGTACCCCATCCTCAGGCCTAAGTGGGTCGTCTGTGAGCCCTGCTGACCCAGGCGGGTCCCCTGCAGCCACGCAGGGCGTGGCCTTGGCCAAGTTCCTCCCCGTCTCCCCTCCTGGAGCCCCCGCTGTGTGTCCGCAGGGTTCTCTGCCTTTAACCATGATGCCTCCTGTCCGGTCGGACTGTGGTGGTTCCCTTTGACAGCTGAAGAAACAGGACCAGAGAAGTTAGGAGCTTTGCCCACTGCCACACAGCAGATACGGAGGGAGTGCCACCCACCCCTGCCCTGCCCACCTGCTCCCCCCGCAGGCCGCCGAGGGCAGGAACCCAGGCATCCCCTTGAGATCCTCTCCCCAACTCACAGGCAGGGAAACCGAGGCTCAGAGAGGGGTGCCAGGTGCCGCTCCCCCCCACTCGACTCTATCCCGGCCCCTGTTTTTTCTTGAACTTGTTTTGTTATTGAGGTGGAATTCACATAATGTAAACGTAACGGTTTCAAGTGGCCTCTCCGTGGGTTTTTGTCATCCACGCTGCTGTGCAGCTCACTGCCCCTGTCTCTCGTCCTCCGTCCTCCACCTGGGGACACCGGGGCCTGGGGAGGGACTGGCCAGGGGGCGGAGCACGAGTCCTGGGCATGGCCTGCACCCCAGGGCCGGCGGGAGAGCCACCAGCTTCCTTCCTCTGGTCCTGGAGCCCCAGAACCTGCCCCCTCAGAGGTGGCAACAGCCCCCAGGCCTCTCCCACCAGGGGGCAGCAGAGAGCTTTCTAGAACCTGGGCCAGGGTGAGGGCATGGGCCAGCAGAGCTATTGACAAACCTGCTAAGCTTGACCTCCATCTGCCTTCTCGGGGTGGGCGGGTTTGAAAGCGGGGAGGAGGCTGCTCAGTAATTGAAACCATGGAGCCCTGGGATGCGCCCGTCTAATTGCACGGATCTCTGAGCCGCCGGCCGCAGCAGCGCCAGCGCCAGGCGGGGCCTGCAGCCACTGGGAGCAAACAGCCTCGGACCATAGGGCCTCGGGAGCCGGGCCCTCCCTGTCCTCGACAGGGACCCGTGGCTCTCGGCAGCAGACCTGGAGGTTCAGAGGGAGGCTCGGCCGCACTCCCCCTGGGCTCAGCCTCCAGCCCCCACCTACGGGCTGTGGGACCCGTGGGAAGAGTTCATTTCTCTGATCCCAGTTGGTTACGACACGAGCGAGAGACCCTGCATGGGGGTGAGGCGAGGGTTGGAGCGGCTGGCCCAGCTGGGCTCTGGGCGGCCTGCGACCTGCCTCCTATTGACGTAGGACGAGTGCCAGCACCACGGGCCCCGGACACCGAACCCAGCGCCAGCCACTGGCCCAGCGACCTCGCCACTTAGACCCTCTGTCTCTTCTTCATCTGCAACCAGAGAAAACCTCTCCTCCAGGTGCTGAGGATGAAGTGGCCATGAACCGGGTGCCGAGTGGGTGTGCAGAACGGGGTGGTCAGAGCGCTGGCCCTGTCCGCCTGCTGCTGCACTCACCCGGCCCAGCCAGCACCCAAACCAGGATTTCACAAGCCCTGGCTCAGGGCCCGGCCCACAGCATCCTGGGGAGAAGGAACGCAGGGCAGGGCCTCCGGGAAGCAGGGGCGTCCTCCCAGAAGACGGGATGGGCTCTCGGCAGAGCGAGGGAAGTCCCTGAGGACCCATGAGTGGGGGCGGGAGGCTGGGGAGGGCAGGGCTGGGTTTCCAGAGAAAGGGAGGGAGGAGACACATGTCTCAGGCACAGGAGCAGGCCTTGCCCGGGCGAGGGACGCAGAGGCGACCGTTGCCTCACCCAGACAGGACATTCCTGTACCCACGGGCACCCCACCTGCCCGGGGCAGTGCTATGGCCTTCACCCGGAGCTGGCCCCGCCGGGCTGGCAGGGAGGCCCCGGAGTGTGGTGCCCAGCGCATGTGGCCTGGGTCCACGCAAGCAGCCACGCCTGCTCCCAGCACTGGCGGGTCCGCAGCCCTGACCTAGTCCCCGCCACCCCGTCTGCTTCCCAGGACACGCCCTGGCCCGGCCCAGGACAGGGCGCCCAGGAAGAGGGGCCTCACTCCCACCTCGTCCAGGCCTCGTTGTGCTGGGGGAGCCCTTTCCCCCTCGCCCCAGCTCCAGCCCACACCTGCGCAGATCACCCTCCCCACCCTCCATGTCTCCCGCCTATATGGACAGGGCCTCAGCCTAAGGGTTTCCCGCCCTGTTGCCAGGGGCCTGAGAAGAGGTCAGCGGGGAGTCAAGGATAAGCCAGTGCTTCCACCCTTCCCGTTGAGGTCACATGGGAGGTCAGGTGGCTGAGCACAGCAGACGGGAAGAAGGAGCAGACTCGGAGGATCGCACACACACAAACGGACGCTGTTTGCATAGGAAACGCGAGCGGCTGGCGCCTGCGGGAGGGACACGCGGCCAAGCTCGCCGGGAGGGTGAGCGCAGTCCGTCCGCCCGCAGACCTGCCCGGGGAGCCCAGCGCTGTACGGCTCATGCAGCTTCCGTCGCTCCAGACACGTGCCCTTTCCACAGCCGAGCCCACGCTGACAGGAGCTCAGGGGCAGAGGGAGAACTGGGCTCTCTGCAGCCCTCGTCCGCGGGTATTTCCCAGGGGATTTGGAGAGAAGGGTGGAGACAGAGAGAGACATCGATTGCTTGTCTCCCACACGAGGGACAGGGATCCAGCCTGCAACCGAGGGAGGTGCCCTTGACCAGAGTCGAGCCCTTGACTGGAATCGAACCCGGGACCCTTCCGTCCGCAAGCCGATGCTCTACCCATTGAGCCAAACAGGCCAGAGCGAGATGCTGGCCTTCTTCAAGCTGCCCCGGGGCTCCTGCAATCCACAGGGTTTGTGCAAAACTGTAACGGGCCCTTAGTGGAGGTGGCGGAGGGGGAAGGCCCAGCGCGTGGAAGGGAGAGGGCAGAGAGCAGGGCGGCCCTGGCTGGTGCGGGTTTATTACAGAACTAGTGCGTGACGACAGGGACAGGCACGGTCTGGGAGACCACAGGCAGCCTCGCGCTCACTTAGCCAAGGTGCCCCCAGCGGGCGTGGACCCTTCGTCACCCGTGGGGGGCGCTCAGGGGCCCCTATGAAATGGCATCCCTGTCTCGCTGTGTCCTCCAAGCCCCATCGCTCTCAGATGAAAAAACAAAGTAGGGCCGCGCGACCCAGGGGTTGAGCGCCGACCCATGAACCAGGAGGTCACGGTTCAGTTCCCAGTCAGGGCACATGCGTGAGTTGCAGCTCGATCCCCAGAGGGGAGGTGCAGGAGGCAGCCGATCCATGTTTCTCATCAGTGATGTTTCTCTCCCTCTCCCTCCCTTCCTCTCTGAAATCCATAAAAATATATATCCTATCTAATAAAAGAGTAATATGCAAATTGACCACCACAAGATGGCCAGCAACGGAGGGCAGTTGGGAGGGACCCAGGTGTGCAGGGGAGGACAGTTGGGGGGACCAACCTGGCAGGGGGAGGGCAGTTAGGGGCAATCAGGCCAGCACAGGAGCAGTTACAGTTGATCAGGCTGGCAGGGGAGTGGTTAGGGGCAACCGGCAGGCGAGAGGTTGGAAGCCAGCAGACCTGGGTTGTGAAAGGGATGTCTGACTGCCCGTTTAGGTGGGATTGGGCCTAAATGGGCAGTCAGACATCCCTCAAGGGGTCTCAGATTGGAAAGGGTGCGGGTTGGGCTGAGGGACACCCTCCCCACCCCCCACTCCCACTCTGTGCATGAATTTTGTGCAGCGAGCCTCTAATATTTTTAATAAACACAAAATGGAAAATGCAGTGTGGGGGCAGAAACAACATGAACTTCCAGCAACAAACGGTGAGAGTGCTTTCAGGAGGGTGGGGAAGACACACAGCACAAGCAGGAAGGCAGACTGGCGACGTGAAGACTGTATCCCGTTGGCCGGCGCCCGTGTGGCTCAGTGGATAGAGCGTCGGCCTGCGGACCGAAGGGTCCTGGGTTCAATTCCGGTCAAGGGCATGGACCTTGGTTGTCGCACATCCCCAGTAGGAGGTGTGCAGGAGGCAGCTGATCGATGTTTCTCTCTCATCGATGTTTCTCTCTGTCTTTCCCTCTCGCTTCTACTCTCCCTAAAATCAATGGAAAAATATCCTCGCGTGAGGATTATGTAAAGATCGCAGAGCGTGAGAGGTGCTGGGGCAAAGAGACAGGGCCCAGAAGTTCTTTGCAACACAATGAAAGCAGTGACAGCGATGAGTCTGTCAGGAGAAGCGCGAGGCCCCGGCTGGGGCGTTGGACAGGGACTCTGCCTGCCTGGGACAGGCGGCAGGTGTCACCTGTGAGGTTGGGGAAAGGCTTTGGCCCTCGTGGAGGAAGAGGTGGAGAATTCCCGCACTGAACACAAGGACCTTGTCTCAGAAAGCCCCTGAGCTCCTCTGTCCCTGGGCATTTATTTTATGACTAGTGGCCCAGTACACGAAATTCGTGCACATTAAAAGGGGATTAATTAGGAGAAATATTTTAATATTGCTATTTGCCCTTTCTCTATAACAGAAGTGTCAGAGCTGAAAGAAAATTAGTAAAACGTATATGAAAATCTCCCTCCTGTCAGAGTCTTGGGTTGCACCATGGAACCCAGAATCAAGTCTTCAACCACCCACGTGCACCTCAAAATCACTCGAGACCCAAACCTGGACGGCCCCCCTTCATTGGGCTAGATCCAGACCCAGCCGGTCCTACCCTGTCAAGCCCTGCCGGGTGGGGGGGTGCAGCCTCAGGTCCCCTGGATGCCAGGGCAGGGGGGCACGGCCTGAGGTCCCCCATCAAGCCCTGCTGGGCAGAGGGAGTGGCCTGTGATCCCCCAGCCTCGTGCCGGGGTAGGGGCATAGCCTGAGGTCCCTGGCCTGGTGCTGGGATGGGGGGCATGGCCTGAGGTTCCCCAGCCTGGCACCAGGGAAGAGGGTGCAGCCTGAGTTGCTCTGGCCTGGTGCCAGGTGGGGGGAGCAGCCTGAGGACTCCTGTCAAGTCCCATGCAGGAGGTGGGTGGGCATGCAGCCTCAGGTCCCTGCTGATTGCTCCTTAAGGCTCGTTATGGGAACTTAGCCTCAGCTGTGGGTGCAAATTGACCAGAGTGACAGTCGATTTGCATATTCCCTCTTTATTATATAGGATTATATAGGATTATTTTCTTTGCCGTGAGTTGTGGTTGTGTAAATCCCACTGAGAATAGGTCAGGTGCCATCGGTTGGACTTCCTGCCGCGGACGACTGGGTCAGCCCGCGTGGCGGACAGATGTGTTGGAATTCCTGCTCTGGGCCACGGCGCAAGTGCTGGGTGGGCAGTCGGGGCCTCACGTTTTCAGGACGAAGCGTGGCTGAGGCCCAGAGAGGGGACCTGTACTGGGGGGCTGCCAGCAGCCCCCACTGCCCCAGACTGGCGAGCTCTGGTGCCCTGTGGGTGGTCGGGGTGGGGGGCGGCTCCCCCGCGGGGAGGAGGTGGGGCCTGGAGCCTCGCCTTGTCCAGGGGCTGCTGTGTGTCACGGCGCCTCCTCACCACCTGGGTGTGTTTTGACGTTTTGCTTCTCTGGCCGATGGTTTATGGACGTGGCTGCGGCTCACGGCCCCCGGCCTGCAGCTGGGGAGCAGCCCCTGCAACTCGGACTCAGGAAGCAAGTGCAGGTGCTCCTGGCCTGTTGGCCGAGCTGAGCTCGGGAGGCCGGGCGGCCGAGGACAGCCGTGGCCCCAGGGGCGGGGGGATGGCTGTGGGCTTGGCTGCCAGCCCGCCTGTCCCCGGGCACCGTCCCCGGATGATCTCCTCTCTCAGGTGCCTGGAGCACTTTCTGTTTTCTTGGGAGCATTTTCCTTTTAAATAAATTGTCTGGCCATGACCTAGAGAATGTCTTTTCTTTTTTCTTCTTCTAAAAAATATTTTTATTGACTTCAGAGAGGAAGGGAGAGGGAGAGAGAGAAACATCGAAGGTGAGAGGTTCATTGATCGGCTGCCTCCTGCACGCCCCCTTCCGGGGGGTCACGTCCGAAGCCCAGGCCTCTGCCCTGACCGGAAGCGAACGGTGACCTCCCGGCTGACACTCAGCCACTGAGCCACGCCCCGGGGTCGGCAGGGGTTTTGTTAAAAAAGTTTTACTTAGAAATAACGAGGGGTTTATACGAAGTAGCAGATAGTGCAGGGGCCCTGTGCACGCATCACCCAGTTTCCCACCCGGCTTCCTGTGAACTGCACACGCGTAGTGCGGGAGGCCGTGTCGCGTGTCCTGCGTGTAGGTTCACACGGCCACCGGTGCCGTCAAGACCCCTGCCCCAACCCCAGCCCTTCCGGTCACAGCCGCCCCGGCGTCCAGACAGCCCCCACCCCCACCCCCCGTTCTGTCTGTGATGCCATTGGCCCGGATGGTCTGAAAGTGGGGGGTGCAGCCTGTGACGCTGTGAGGCGACCTCATCAGGATGAGCCTTGGAGCCCCTCACAGGCGGCGTCCGGCACGGGGCCTCCGGGACGGGCCTCTCGCTGGGGTGGCGCCCGGGCTGTCCTGTGCGGATGCTGGGGGGGGGGGGGGCGGGGGCTGCCAGATTGTCCAGAGTGGCCGCAGCCGTCACAGGTCCCAACAGCATTTGAACGAGAAGGAAATCCCCAAATGACCGTCATCCTCAGTGGCAGATCGAGCACGTTCCTGGTCCTAATGTGTGCGTTTCTGTATCTGCCCAGTTTACATGTATGTTTACATGAAGTAGACATGTATGTTTATGTATGTTGTGCAATAAGAAAAAGTACATTCTGTGAAAATTATTTGATAAAATGAGAAAATTCTTATGAAATCATGTTTTTTAAAATGAAGGATCTATCAGTCCAGCCTTAACTACATAATACACACACTCACACACTCACACGCACTCATGCACTCACACTCACACACTCATACACACTCAGACTCATGCATACACACT
>PVJC01052968.1:0-10980 GCA_004026665.1 Murina feae
TCTGTTAACCTGCTAAATTTGTGGCAGTTTGTTACATAGCATATAATACACTAGGCTTCCAATAGAAATATCTTGCATTTTAATAAATCAAAATTCTAAACCATGTGACATGACTGGAGTCATACATTAAAAAACAACACAGGGGAGGATAAATGGTGATGGAAGGGGACTGTGCTTAGGGTGTTGAAGACATAATACAATGTACAGATGATGTGTTATAGAATTGTGCACCTGAAACCTGTATAATTTTGTTAACAAGTGTCACATTCAATAAAAATAAATAAATAAATGTAGAAGATAGTTCTTAAAAATAAATAAATAAACAATACAAAGTTAGAAAATCTTGGTGTATTCAGAAGCTCAGGTTCACTGTAGGATGGTGTGAGGTGTTCATCACAAGACAGTCTGTACTGGATGTCTTTTCTGAGGCTCTGTCTCTGGTCTGCAGTCCTCATAGTAACAGAGCTATTGTTCCACATGAATGGTAACTGAAGCTCAACTCCTTGCATATGGGGGAAGCATTTGCATATACAGAACAAAGGCCGGATGTCAGTGTATTCTGTCTGTTACTAAGCATGGAGATAGAAGTGAATAAGGTTGGTAAAGATTACATTTCAATAATTTACCAGAATTAAAACATTGTTACTAATATATCAAAAGGTTATTATAAGGATCATAAAGGTCTATCACTTCTTCTTGAATTAGGGCATTATATTAATCATAATAAAATTTATACCTCATTGATGTCAGCCAAAATGCGGTGAAAGCTGAACATTTATGCTTAAGGAGATAGATGGCACCTTTTTATAGCAAGAATGTCAGCTAGTTTTCATTTTGCATGCCATCTGTAATTGATTAATATTGGCAGCTTATATTGAAGTAGAATTCACAAGAAAAAATGCTGTACTCAACCAGCAATGTGTAATGTAGCCAAGGGAGGGTAGAGGAGTGATATGCATGCCATTCATATCATGCATGGGCAGTAGTTTGAGTTTTAGACTTTATGTTGAAATGTAGTTTCAATGGACTTGGTGATTTGGGGTAAGTCACCTAACTTCTCTGAACCTTAGCTTCTCCAAGCAGTTACCATCATAAGTAGTTCTGAGAATTATGATTGTCTATGTAAAGGTCCCCAGAGGAGTGTCAGGCAGGCCTCTAGTACAATTAAAAAAAATTATTAATGAATGCCCAAACTTGGAAGTAACCTAGATGGCCTCCAGTAGGTGAATGGAATAACTTGCAATACATCCAAACAAAGTATATTATACAATGTTAAAAAGAATGAACTATCAAATTGTAAAAAACAAGGAAGAATATTCAGTGCTATAATTAAGTGAAAATAGCCAATCGAAGCAGGCTATGATTTCAACCATATGACAAAGAAGACAAAGCTATGGAGACAGTGAAAAGACCAATTAGGTTGCCAGGAGTTAGGGCTGAATAGACAGAGCACAGAGGACTTTTTGATGGTGAAACTGCGGGGTATGATGCGACCATCGCAGAAACATAAAATCATAAATGTTTCCAAACCCAAAGAAGGTAAAACACCAAGAATGGACTTTGAATGATGATGATGTGTCAGTGAGAATTCATCAGTTGGAACAAAGGCACCATTGTGGTTTATGATGTCTATAGCAGGGAGATTGCACATGTGTGGGACAGAGAGTATATAGGAACTCTCTGTTCTTTCTGTTCAATTTTTCCACAAACCTAAAATTGCTCTCAAAGTAAAGTTTGCCAATTACAAAGGTCAAATTATTTTTCATCTTTAAATAGAATTAAGCAGGTGAGTGAGGAACTAAATGAAAGTAAATTGCACTAGTGAACAGTTGCAGATATCAGTATATTATGGAAAAACAACACTTTAGTGACTAGACACAGGTATGAGATCAGAAGAAATTGGGAATCAGATGAAAAACACAGAGGTGACCATATCAGGAGGAGATGTTCAGGCCCTGAGATGAGATAGGCAATTTGAATGGCTAAAGTACAAAGTGGAAGGTACAGCCTCTGAGTTCACCTTTTTGTGTGACAGCCATCATATTCCCGTTACTTAACCTGTGTATGAACAGGTTCCTGCTATCAGACCACTTCTATCTTAGTTCCAACACCTGGATAAACACTCCAGGTATACTTCCAAAGGCAGTGTGAAGAATGGTGAGATGTTCATTTCTGAAGTGATGGAAAGAAGAGGATCACCTAGTTGTTGATAGACCTCATACCCAGAGATAGACAAGGGCTTTCTTCCTTCTGCTGAACACTTGGGGGGGCGGTTGGAATCTTCAGCTATGAAGGTCAGCATCTAACTCAGAATTCTCAGTGTGGGCTGATGCTCTCAGGTCAGAGTAGAGCCTGACAGCTGGAAGGGCACAGGTTGCAAGCTACCTATTGGAGGCTCAGAAATGACTGCTTCTGCCTCAATACCATCTACAGACAAGGAAGAGAATCAGAAAAGAAAGTGCCACATTAGAGTCTATAATGGGAACACATAAAGTGCTCGGTCCTTGCTCTCAGAAACTCCAGTTTCAAGGAGAGAGATAGTTAACCAAATATACTCCATGCCATTCTATATTCGATGCTATATAGCAGAGAAATGAACACTGTACTATGGCAACATAGGTAAACCTTTACTTTTTACAAGTGTCAGGATCTGATTATGCCATTCAGACTCACAAGATAAATGCATTTTCCTGACTTTTAGGCTTTTCCTGGCAATCAGAGCCAGGAAAACAATCTCATTGTCCAATGGATGCAAGTCTAAACTGAAACAATTACTAGCAAGTCATTTTGGGCAAGACACCAAACCTCTGTGAAACTCCTAAAAAATTATATACAAAGTGGATCTAATAATATCTCCTCCAAAGTGTGTTGAGCCCAATTCTACTTAACAGCGTTGGTGTGAAAGTCACTTGGAACAATGGCCATGGGTACACTTTGAAAATGGCAAAGCACTATAAAAATATAAATAATTGATGCCACTTAAAATTTTTATTATTTAACTAGGGTCCGGTGCACAAAAATTTGTGCACTCTGGGGGTGGGGCCCTCAGCCCGGCCTGTGCCCTCTCTCAGTCTGAGACCCCTCAGGGGATGTCCACCTGCTGGCATGCCTGGCCAGTCTGGGTGAGGGGCTGATGGCTGTTTGCAGGCTGGCCAAGCCCCACAGTGGGAACCCTCATCCCATGGGGGTGTGGCCAGCTTGGGTGAGGGGCTGAGGGCCATTTTCAGGCTGCCCACAGCCCCTTCAGGGTTCAGGTCCATACTGGGGTACCTGGCCAGCCTGGGTGAGGGGCTGATGGCTGCTTGTAGTATGGCCACAGCTCCCATTAACCCAAGGTCCCAACAAGACTGGCTGGAAGCAGGTTTCTGGGCTTTATTTATCTTCTATAATTGAAACTTTGTTGCCTTGAGCAGAGGCCACAGTTTCCTCCATTGCTGGTGCAATGAAGTCTCCTGTTTGCTATAGCTCCATGGCTGCCGGCTGCCATCTTGGCTGGGTTAATTTGCATATCATCACTCTGATTGGCTGGTGGACATGGTTTGGCTGGTAGGCATGCCTTGGGTGTAAGGGAGTGAGGGTTAATTTGCATATCACTCTTTTATTAGATTAGATATTCAATGTCATTAATTCAAATTTATTTTCCTTAAGGGCCAGAATTGCACATTTTTATTTCTCCCTTTTATTTAATCTAATAAAAGAGTAATATGCAAATTAACCATCACTCTGAGACACCTAAGCCACACCTACCAGCCAAGCCACACCTACCAGCCAATCAGAGAGGCTGTATGCAAATTAACCCAGCCAAGATGGAGTCCAACAGCCATGGAGCTATAGTAAACAGGAGGCTTCCATTGCAACTGCCTCACTAGGCTGGCAGGCCTCTGCTCAAGCAACAATGTTTCAGTTATAGAAGCCACAGAGATGAAGCAAACAGGAGGCTTCCGTTGCCTGCCTAGGCCTCCACTCAAGGTAACAAAGTTTCAATTATAGAAGATAAATAAACCCCAGAAACCTGATTCCAGCCAGCCTTGCTGGGACGTTGGGTCGATGGAAGCTGTGGACAGCCTGAAAATGGTCCTCAACTCCTCATCCAGGTTGGCCACACCCCCATGGGGTGAGGGTTCCCACTGGGAGGGCTTGGCCAGCCTGCAAACAGCCATCAGCCCCTCACCAGGCACACCAGCAGGTGGACATTCCTCGAGGGGTCCCAGACTGTGAGAGGGCACAGGCCGGGCTGAGGGATACCCCCCTCCCCCCGAGTGCACAAATTTTGTGCACCAGATCCCTAGTAAAATATAATGCACAATACCATGTTTTGAACATAGTGTTTTCAGTAAAAGTCTTGGACTGAAGGATGACCTCTTTTTGTTCTCTGAAATGTTAGTTGAGTTTACCAGGTTGAGTACTGTTTACAGACATGAGCTACTATGTTACAATTCAGGATACAGACATAATCCAAAGTTCCTGTCAAGGGCAAAATATTGTTATAATCTGTATTATATGAAATACATATTTATTTTCATATTTTAATATGCATATTCATATATATACACATATGGGTGTGTATAAAATCCTAGTCCCTTCTCTGCAATCCATATAGTTACTAAAATGGAACCCAACTATACTACACTACATGTAGTCTCAAACAGAATAGAGCTGTATACCTTTGCAGGTAGATAAAATTATAATGAATCTTTTATTTTATTTTTTGTGTAAATGTATTCCCTCATGTTGTATGCAGGGAATGTATTTCTTAATTTGCCAGTCAATTAAAATGTGCTTTGATAAAGAGTAGAAGGGATTCAGCATTATCTCTGAGGACAAATACACATTCCTTAATGTAACAGTCTATTTAAACTGTGATTTGATTAACATCAAATTCTCAGAAGGCACATGTCAGGGAGAAACAGGCAGGGTTATCAGACTAGGGATTCTTACCTAAAAGGATCAGTTTCTGTTTCACTTCAACCATCTGTCTTTGTAGTTGGTAATGTTTTCATACCTTTACAACATCTAATAAATAAAGCCCTTTTGATATCCTTTCAAAAAATGCTTAATAAAATAGTGAAACCAACATCTCTTTTCACCAACTGTTCACAATAACTGGGAATGTTTTGCAGAGAAATAGGAAAATCGTTTCCCTTCAAACTTGCTCAGTAGGGATAAGTGGTTAGAGTCAACTTTTTTTAACTGTGTTTCATTTGAACACAAACCCTCTCTTCCTCCAATGTGCTTTTCATAAATGTGAATGAAGGCTGTTACTACAAAGAGCTGCAAACCAAAGAAAGAACAGTGAGGCACTATTTCAGGTTGTAGGGAATACACAACAGAGAAAGAGGCTGAATTCAGAATCTGAAAAACAGGGATCGAATTTTTACCTTCGTGGAGTAATTGGGTCCTTTGGAAAAACCCTTAAGCACCATTAGAATTTTTCTGTCTGTAAAATGGGGAAAAGAAAATCTGTCCTGCTTGTTACATAGGCTTATATGTAAAATTTTATATGTAAAAATCCTTATTATCATCATTCTTAACTTTTATTAGTGCTTCCTGCAAATCAAAATTAAATAAGAATGTATGTTGTATGTATTAGGTATCCAATAATAATTACAACAGTCCCATAGGGTTTCCTATCTGTATTTTGTGGTTGGGGAAATAGAAGAATAGGGAAGTTAACAGATTTGTCCAAGGTTACAAGTAAATAAATGGTACAGCAGAATTCCAATCTAAGCAAATATTTAATCTGTGCAGTTAGCCACTATACAATGCCACCTCCCATGACTGTGGATATACATACACTGAGGAAATAATAAACCACTAGGTAAATGCATGTAGATTACTATTTTCTATTTAACTAGGAGCTTACAATGAGTTAAAATACATAGCAAAGTGACTACTAAGAAGCAAGAGCTGGGTAAATGGTTCTTAAAACATCAGTATAAGTCCTTATTTGTATTATATGTTAGTACCTCATAAGACGAGAGATCATTTTACCAGTGTCATACCCATGAAGTTAGAGGCAGGTATATACAATTACCTTCTTACCTCTTCTCTATCCTTATTACTCCTTTCCACTTCCCACAACATGCACAGTATGTTGATTTATGCCCTAGGTTGGAAACAACTTAACAAAACCTCTATTATTTACTTTACAAATATTTATTGACCATCTACTGTGACTCTGCTCTCTAGTATGTACATCATGCATTCAAAAGCTTTCCGTACACGAAGATAAGCCAAAACTATTATAAAGCCAAGAGTCTGTGGGAGTTCAGAAGAAGGGCCAGAACATCAAGGGAAGTATTAGATTTCTCTAGGAAGAGAAGATGGTAAGAATATTCCAGCTTGTGGACTAGTACAGGCAAAGGTAAGACGGCCAAAGAGAACAGAGTATATTGGAGCCAAGGGTATATTTGATGAACGTAGATCCAAGGTCCTCAGCCATGGTTAGTGTCACTGGGAAGTGGGCTTCCTGGAGGGATATGATGGGGGAGACACTGGAGCTAAGTAAGGCTAGAAAGACCAGTTCACCCAGCCAGAATGCTAGTGCCTTCATCTATGTACTTGAAGTGTCCTATTAAATATCATCAGGAGAAGACTTGATGTGACTCACTCATAAACTATTGTTTTGAAATGGCAGCACTGTCTCTAACTTGTCTTTACTCTGCACTCAGGACCATGGTGGAAAGGTATTCCTTATAATTCTGAGTATAGAATGGATATGGTCAAAGATCCCTTGATGATTATAAAATAGACATTTCTTTATAAAAAAATGATCCTTTGCCAGGTCAAGGATTTAGGTTGCATATGGTCTCAACTTTCATTTTCGTGATGATCCTTTCAAGTCTCATGTGGACATACCTAAAACATCAGGCTTGGGCTTTAGATGAATGCTGTGCTTGAGAATTCCCATAGTCTTAAACTCTATAGTTTGGGGATTGAACCCACGGTAAATTTGGCTGTGAGCACAGAGTTCAGCCGGCTCTAGCATAGCAGCAACAGCTTGGCGGGGCTAATAGGAGCTATAACTCACATTTGTCTGTGAGCAAATATAACTAGAAGCCTCCTGCAGAGAAAATATATCAAGGTAGAGAGACAGAACTTTGATTTCACTATTTTTTTTTTCTAAATCTCATTAAGAAGAGAACAGGAAAAGAAAGAGTCCCAACATGGTGCCAAGTATTATGCAGAAAATTTCCCATGAAAGGTCTCATGTGATCTTCAGAGCTTGGTGAAGTATTATAATCTCACTTTATAGATGAAACTAGAGGCCTGGTGCACGGAATTCTTGTGTGCAGGAGTCCCCTCAGCCCAGCCTGAACCCTCTCCAATCTGGGACCCCTTGGGGGATGTCCAATTGCTGGGCCTGAACTGACAATCAGACATCCCTGTTACAATCCTAGACCTCCGGCTCCTAATTGTTCACCTGTCTGCCTGCCTGGTCACCCCTAACTGCCACCCTGCTGGCCTTATTGCCCCTCACTTCTGGCCTGGTCACCCCCAACTGCTCCCCTCCACTGGCCTGGTTGCCTCTCATGGCACCCCCGCCAGCCTGGTTACCCCATGCAGTCTGCTTGTTCAGTCTTTTGGTCATCCTTTACTAACCCTGCTGCAGGCCTGGTTGTAGGCAGCTATCTTGTGAGGGTGTGAGGGTCAATTTGCATATTACCTCTTTACTATATAGGATGATGAGTCTCTAAGAGGCTGAGGGACGCTCATGGTTAATAGGTGACTGAGAAGGCCTCTAAATCCAACATGTGTCACACTATATCCTGATTCTCTTTATTGGTCTGTAAAACACTCATATAGTTAGTGACTTAAATGAAAAGATTTTAACTATCTTAAACTAAATTTCTAGGTGTGACTTCAGATACATTTATTATATCTCCTTAGCCCTTTACCATGTAAGTGTGAACAATATTATTTAATAAGATCTTGATAGTTTTTTCTTACAATATATTTTGTATTGATTTCAGAGAGAAAGGGAGAGGATAGAGAGATAGAAACATCAAAGATGAGGGAAAATCATTGATTGGCTGCATCCTGCATGCCCCACACTGAGGATCAAATCTTCAACTCGGGCATATGCCCTAACCAGGAATTGAACCATGACCTCCTGGTTCATAGGTTGGCACTCAACCATTGAGCCATGCTGGCCAGGCTTGAGCAGCTTTATGTGCCATGTATCATGCTGGATGATACGGACACAAAGATGGATGGGAACCAGTTTTGCCCACAATTATTTGTTTACTTAGGCAACATATATTGATCACCTACTTTGTACCAGACAATAAAATAGGTTCTTAGAGCACAATAATAAATGATGCAACTATAATTTCTGGAATTATTTATAGGCCAATGTGGTTCATTCACATTGGAGGTGCTAATTCTAAACCTCCAGCTGATAACACATGCTTCTTCAACTCTGGTTAAAGTGAGATATTTTTATTGACCATACACACTTGTTCATCTGGACACTAATATCACACGTTTATTAAACATTTATAATAAGATGAAAGGAAGAGAAAGAAAACACAATCTAGATTTGGTCCTCTGATTGAATATCTCTCAAAATATGGTAATCCATCTGAAAACTAACGCTCATGGGTGTAAAAAAGTAGGTTTACAGTTTGTATGGAAATTGAATGCAATAATCCTATATAATAATCTAATCTAATAAAAGAGTAATAGTGAAATTGACTGTTTCTATGGGATGCCTAAGCCACACCCACCAGCCAATCAGAGCAACTATATGCAAATTAACCCAGCCAAGATGGAGGGCAGCAGTCAAGGAGCTAGAGTAAATAGGCGGCTTCTGTTGCAGCAGGAGTAAAACTGTCTGCCAGCCGGCTGGGCCTCTCTGTGCTCAAGGCAACAACATAGTTGCAACATTGTTACAATTATAGAAGTCTCAGAGTTGAAGCAAACAGCAGGCTTTCATTGCACCAGGGTTGGAGGAAACTGCCTGCCTAGAGTCTACTAAGACAACATTCATTCAATTATAGAAGCCACGGAGCTGAAGCCAACAGGAGGCTTCGTTACTTGCCTAGGCCTTGGCTTAAAGAAACAGTATCAATTATAGAAGATAAATAAACCCCAGAAACCTGCTTCCAGCCAGCCTTTCTGGGACAATGGGTCAATGGGAGCTGTGGGCAGCCTGAAAGCCTGAAAACAGCCTTCAGCCTGTCACCCATGCTGGCCAGGTACCCCAGTAGGGACCTGAACGCTGAAGAGACTGTGGCCAGCCTGCAAACAGCCATCAGCCCCTTACCCAGGCTAATCAGGCACCCCAGTAGAAACCCAAAACCTGAAGGGGCTGTGGGCAGCCTGAAAACGGCCCTCAGCCCGTCACCCAGTATGGCCACATCCCAATGGGGTAAAGGTCTACACTGGGGGGCTTGGCCAGCCTGAAGACTGCCATCAGCCCCTCACCCAGGCTGACCAGGCATGCCAGCAAGTGGACAACCCCTGAGGGGTCTCAGACTGCCAGAGGGCACAGTCTGGGTTGAGGGACTTCCCGAGTATAAAAATTTTTGTGCACTAGGACCCTAGTCCTATATCATAAAGAGGTAATATGCAAATTGACCCTCACTCCATAACGCCATTACAAGATGGCTGTGATCACAGTGGAGGTGGGGTTCCCAGAACACAAGATGGCTGTACCCACAGCAGAGGCAGGGTTCTCATATGACCCTTAATGAGTGATCTTCAGGGACCTAAGACTGTGTAGCATCTGGCTGGGTAGGGACCTGATGCTGCACCCCCTACTGGTGGGGCTTGACAGGGGACCTCAAGGCACAACCCCTGTCCTGGCAGCGGGCAAGGTAACCTGAGGCTGCATCCCCCTGCCTAGTACACACCAGAGATCCTGAGGCTGTGCCCCTGATCTGGCAGAGCTTGATGGGGATGGGACCAGCTGGGTCTGGATCTCGCCCATTGGGGGTGAGGCTGGCTGGGTCTGGGGTCTCACACAATTTTGAGGTGCACATGGATGGGCAGGGACTTGACTCTTGGTCACACAGCAATCTCCAGACTCTGACAGATAGAAGATTTTCGTATACATTTTACTAATTTTCTTTTATCTCTGACACTTCTATTATAAAGGGCAAATAGCAATATTAAAATATTTCCTCTAATTAATTCCCTTTTAATGTGCACGGATTTTGTTCACCAGGCCACTAGTTAATAAATAATAATACAAGAAAAAAACTGTTTTGCATACTCACAACGGTAAACCTATTTTGGCTTTACCCTGTATTTAAGAAAAACATTTTTCAATAAAAACATAGCCAAGAAACAAGATGGCGGCATAAGGTAAACACCGTAAATGCAGCCGTGAACAACTATTTCAGAAAAACCATGAAAAGAACACACGGACACCACTCACACTCACAGGAAGGCTGGCTGAGTAAAAATCCTACAACTAGAAAAGAGTCTGAGACTCAGAGGAGCAGCGGAAGCAAAGTACAGAGGTACGGAGGCGCACACATGGGGCTCGGGGAGAGGGCTGGCGCCGGAGGACGCGGTTCTTTTCCAAAACGGAGAGAGCCACAAGTTCCCAGCGGCTCTGAACTCCAGTTCCAGGCAAGTTTCTGAGGACCCAGACACCCGGAGAAGGGGGACTGACTGGCACCGGGAGGAAATACAAAGCGGATTTCTCTCAGCGTTGCTTGCAGCAATTACTGTGGGACACAGAGACCTGGTGTCTCTCAGCGCAGGGCTGAGAAGCACCATAGCTATTTGCTCCGCCCTGTCCTGAAAACTCCCCGAGGCCCCGCCCCTCCCAAGCTGCGTCAGAGGCTTTTGCATATAAAAGACTGAGTAGCCTAAGGCAAAGGCTTAAGCAACACCTCCTTAAAGATACAGGAGCCAGCCTAACCCAGTGGCCAGAGTGGGACTAACCTAAACAAAACAGATCCACAAGGAACACACTCGGGGCAGATGCAGTGAGCATAAAAGCCCCACTGAAACAACTCTTGCCCC
>PVJC01052969.1:0-10977 GCA_004026665.1 Murina feae
TGGCGCTAGGTGAGGGGGAGGAGAGGAGCAAGAGGCAACGGGGGTTGGTCCTACAGCGGCATGGCTGCAGAAGAGAAAAGGGGAGGTCGGCGTCCAGAGAGATGGGGGCATGGGGTCTGGCCTCCATGCACAGGCGGAAAACAAGGGGTGGTGGGAGGTCAGCGTCTGCGTTGCCTGCTGGAGAAAGGTTCAGGAGGGAGGAGGAGGACAGGGTATTGTGAGGCAGAAGAAGGTTTTTGGAGGGAGGTGGATGAAAGATAGATAGTGGGTGGGAGCGCAGACAGAGAAAGACTTGGAGAAAGGCTTGGGGAAGGTCCTGGAGAGAAAAGGGAACATGGACTCAGACCAGTCCCTCAGATGCGGCAACCTCCCTGAGTGTGCAAGGGGAACGGAAGGGCCGTGGGACCGGGTGTGAGCGGCGAGCAGAGAGGCGAGGCAGGGATCCGGCGAAGGGGTGGAGGTAGGGGAAGAGGGATGGCCCGGGGTGGCCAGAGTGGGTCCCAGAGAAACGGCAGAGGTGGAGGAAGAAGCGGCGGGCGGAGAGATAGTCGGAGAGGTCAGAGGTGGAAAGAGGGGGAAGGAGTGCTAGGTCAGACGGACATGGAGCTTGGGCGGGTAGAACAGTGGGGACAGAGATGGGGGGGGCGTTTGCCCCCAATAAAAGGCCTGGACATAGGGTACCTCAGAGTCTTTATCCCTCCTTAAAAAGTGAGACACTTAGCCTGGAGGATTTGAGAGTACCCCAATTTGGAAAAGTTTTGGAGGAGACACCCTAGAGGCGTCTGTGGATCGATCTTGGATTTGGAGGATCCCATGAGTTAGGGGAGAGCCCTGTCCTTTCTCCGAGAAAATGTGGGGAAGTCCGCCAAGAGAAGCGTCCCTCAGTTGACGGAAAACCCAAAAATGGAAATGGATGTGGATCCACTAGAGGCCAGGGACGTCTCCCGTGACCTCTAGGAATTGGATGGAGTCCTCCTGGAGGACGCGTGGAGTCTCGACACGGCCGTGATTTTGGACGAGAGCCCTGGAATGGTGGTCTTGGAGAACAGAAGGTGGGATGGAGGAGAGGCAGGGGGCCTGGCCCTCTGCATGGAAATGGACTTACGGAAGAAGGAGAGTTCTGGGGGAATCCAAGATGGAACGGGAGACGGCTTGTCAGGGAATCGGGTCCGCGCCGGCCAATCTACTCAGCACTCCGGCCACTCAGAATCTGGAAGTTAGCCCGGGCAAGCTTCCGCAGCCCACTGCTTCCCAGGTCGCAAGAGTGGACCAGGGCGAGGGTCGTCCAGGCCCGGGGAACCCGTCCCGGGTCTTTTGGCACCATTATATGTTTAATTAAGTTGTCGGAGAATTAAAGAATGAGCCAAATGAAAAGTCAATCAGGCTTTATTGGGAGCAAACGGACGGGTCCACAGGTCCCGGGAAGGGAGAGGGGCGGGTGGAGCCTCGCCGGACCAAGTCCAGCCGCATTTTTAAGGCTTTAGGCAAGGGGATGAGGAGAGGGGTTTGGTATGAGGGAGTGGTCCGCAGTTCGCCCACCTATAACTTTCCAGTCTTGCCCAAGACCCCCCGGGCGTTGCTGGCGCCAGGGGGCTATGGTTGAGCAAGCAGTTTCAGGATCTCAGCATTGTTTCAGGAGTTGATGATCATTGTTGCTGGTTTCTGGTCTGTGCTGTACCTGCGGGTTGGAGATGATTTATGGCCTTTCCCCGCAGGTGAATGCTTGGACACATACCAGAAACAAAAATAACAGTATTAATAGATTGTTGATAGATTAGAGGACTTGGAGAAAGAAAAGCAGGGAAATCTCTGGAAATGAATAAAAAGTAACACTGATTAGGAACATAAAATGTCTAATACTAGACCAGGAACAGTCTGAGGGAACAAGTTTCCTAGCCAACCAAAAAAAAAAAAAAAATGTTACATGTTGTTAGTCTGATCAACTAATTGAATTGTTAACCCCTCTCCTGGGAACTGACCTTTAGCCACTTCACAAAAGACATTCCACTTGTTTAGGCCACATTCCACTTGCTAAGACCATTTTCTCTCCCCTTCAGAGTTTTACAAAATCCACATCTGCACAGAGAATTCTCCACCCAGAAAAAAACACCTAGAATTCTTTAAAAACTTCTGACTCTCCGTCTTTGGGGGCTAGAACCATTTTGGGGCTCAGTCCATCTGATATTCAGATGACCTAATAAAGTTATGCTTTATCCCATTTGGCCTTTGATGACCCTAACACACACATTAATACATTATTACATACATACAATTATTAATACATACAATAATACATTATTGGGGTTTTATATTAAGCTAATATATTTTCCTCCTTCATCCATTGTTATTTGTACCTTATGATATGTTTGATCAGATGAATTAAGACTGTCTACTATTTTTTTACCCAGAAGCTCTCATTTTTTTATTACTGTAGTTAATACTCATCTATATTAGATCCATGTATAATTCTACCAGGGGAATTATTAGGAAGATCTTGGAGATTTGCCCAAGATAGGCCCTTTATTATAGACTAGAGGCTCGGTGCACAATATTCACGCACCGGGGGGGCAGGTGGACAGTCTTCTCAGCCCAGCCTGCACCTTCTCACAGTCCAGGACCCTTGGGAGGTGTTCACTGCCTACCAGGTTATGCCTACTTCCTGCTAAGCCACAGGCAGACATCCCCTAAGGGGTCCTTAGTGCTTCCAGCTTCTGGCTGAGTGGTGCTTCTCCTATGGAAGCACACTGACCACCAGGGTGCAGTTCCTGAATTAAGCATATGGCCCCTGGTGGACAGTGTGTGTGTCAAAGCAGTCAATATGTGTGACCAGTTGTTCTGCCATTCGGTCAATTTGCATATTAGGGTTTTATTATATAGGATACTAGAGATCTGGTACACGAATTTGTGCACCACTGGGGTCGCTCAGCCTGACCTATGCTATCTCATAATTCAGGACCCCTTAGGGGATCTCAATCCCCTCAGGCCAGGCCAAGGGACCCCACCAGAGAGAGTCCTTCATTAATGTATTTTCTAATGGTCAAAAATTACTCTGGGTTATCCTGGTCTTTGAATTTTTGATTCTTTGGATACTATGAAATGACTGTTACTAATTTATTATTTTCTATAATGTAGAATGTCTGCTTTTTAGTGTTCCTTATATTTGGGAAACAAAAGATTTAAAGATCAATAATATTTTTATAAGAATGATAATTGTGTCTGATTAAATAATTAAATCAATATGCCCCCCTCTTGGAAATTGACATTTAAGCCTCTTCACAATGGACATTCCACCTTAAACCACATTCCACTTGCTAAAACTATTACCTCCCCCTCTGGAGCTTCCTAGAATCCAGGCCTGCAGAGAATTTTCCGCCCAGAAAAAGCCTGCCTAGAGTCCTTTAAAAATCTCTGATTCCCTCTCTGAGAGCTGGAGCCATTTTTGGTCTCAGTCCATCTGGGTTTCCAGATGACCTAATAAATTTATAATTCTTTCCTCATATTGGCCTTGTGCATTCTTCATTTGTTGACCCTAACATTTGGTGCCAAAACCAAGGAGGGTTCAATGGGGATGGGGATCCATTGTCCCAGCTTTGATCGTCCCAAGTTTGCTTCTTGAAGAACAGTAAGCAATGGCAGCTTGACCTGGGCTTACTCCAAATACTACTAGGGTGACATGATGGCAGTCCTCAATTAAGCCTCCCTCCCTTATGGACCCTACCAAACCAGCCAAGGAGGACACTGAATTAGGAATCTCTTCTCCATTGTTTACCCTCCATCCCACACCGACCAATCTTCTCTAGATGGGTACCATTCCACAATTTTCCTCGTCTGAATTCTACTGCCCACTGACTTCTCGAAAGTCTCTGATCTCAAAAGTCCTAATGCTAGGCCAGAACCCTTCTCATCCATTTGGCTTTAGGTCCTTCTAGATTGGGGAAACTCAGTCCAGAAGGTCACCTTCCATTTCTCATGGAGATTTGTTTAGCAGTGGGTAACCTGCCCTAAACCATCACCTTTGAATTTGTGGTCTATCCCTCACCCTTCCTCTCTTGTGGCCCACACTACACTCTCTCTGCACACTCATGAGGGAGATCATGTCCAACCAACTCATTTTATTTTGTAACACTGTTTTCCTACAATATAAACTAAATAATAAGTCTCAGTGGCCTGAAAAAGGCATTCTTAATTTTAACACCTTGCACAATTTAAATAATTGTGTCACTACAATGAAAAATGGTCAGAGACGCTCTACATCCAGGCCTTTTTGATGCTCCAGCCCCAATCTTCTCTTTTAATCCTGCTCTACCCATCAGATCTTTCTACTTCCCACAAAACATCATACGCCTAACACTTCTAATTCTGAATCTACTTTTGACCCAGCAAGACATCAACCTCTACTTCCTTATACATCCCCTAACTTGCAGTAGATCCTCAAAACCCAGAACCTCCTAATCAACAATCACTTTCTTCCCCAGCCCCTGAGAGCCCAAATCCCCCAAAATGCAAGCTCCAAAACAGCCTTTTCCCACCTACAACTTGCTCTCGGGTGGGTATTATGGTCAATTATGACAAACTTAGTGAAATCATTCAATGCTCTGATGAAAACCTAACTCTCTTTTTCTTCTGCCTCATGGAGGCCTTACAGAAATTTACCACCTTAAACTTCACTTCCCCAGAGGGAGTCCTTCTTCTGAACACACACTTTATATTCAATCATCCCCCAACATACACCATAAATTTTGGAAAATAGACATAGGTCCACAAACCCCTCAAAAAGACCTCATTGACCTGGCCTTTAAGAACTTTAATAACAGAGACGAGGAGACCCAAATCCAAAAACAAAGGCAGATCAGGCTAAGGCTGAAGCCCAGAAGAAGGCCTTCCAGCTTCTAGCTACCACTCTTGTGAACCTCAAATAAAGTGCCAGTTCTCCAACCAAGGGTAAGTTAGAGGCTAAGCCTCTTCCGGGTCTGCACTTCAAATGCAACAAGTGGGTATACTGGACCAAGTCCTGCCCAAATCCAAGATGCCCATCTGGGCCCTGCCCAAGCTGTGGAAGGGAAGGTCACTGGAAATCAGACTGTAGTCTGGCCTCTCCAGTTTGGGCCTCAGCATGGCTGCTCTCTGTCTACCAAAGACTGAAGCTGCCCAGGCCCTGACAAGGTCCTATAGACTTACATCACTAGGTCAGAGCCTTGGGTAATGATTGTGGTGGCAGGTAAGATGATTTTCTGTTTAACTGACACTGGAGACACTTATTCTGCCCTTTCTGAATTAGCTGAGACCCATATCCTCTCCTCAGTCTCTATTATGGGAATTGATTGATTAGTCATTAACTATTAGCCATTAGTTACCTCACCACTACACTGCATCTTACTGAATACCCTTATTTACTCTTTTGTAGTTCTACCTCAATGCCTGATAGGAGCTACCTCACATCCCTCATAAAACCCAGTTGTCCTAAATGAGTCACCTACCTCAGTTTCATTCTCACCCCACAAAGCCATGCCATTCCTTATACTGAAAAGGACTTATCTCCTCCATGACTGTTCGCTCCTCTAAACAAGAAATTCTCTCCTTTCTCAGGCTTGCTTGGTACTCTGGCCTCTGAGCTCCTAACTTCAATCTTCTCACAAGACTTGACATGATGAAAACCTCTCTAACCTCAGCACCTTTTCATCCCCCACTTCTAACCCCCTTTTCCCAAAGAAAAACTTCCTTTACTGCAAACTGTGGACACTTAACAGTCTGGCTACTATCAGAAGCTAAACTCATTAGCACCCAAACCTTAGTATGTTCTCTCTATGGAAAAATGTGGCAGTTTTAAATCTAATCAGCTAGAAGCCTGGAAATAGGCTGTGGGGCCTACTCCCTCATCCCCCTACCTCAGCCTTTTTCCCAGCCTCAGATGCCTAAACATGATTTTCCAAAGTCTTTGTTAACTTGAAGACTTTGGAGCATTGCTGGGTTAAATGATAAATATTAAATATTTTAAAATAGCATAAAATCCTAAAACATTGATTGCTAGCAAGTTTTAATTCCCAGAAATTGCTGACTCTGACTTTCTTCCCTTATTTAAGAACTCTCCTACATAAGTCCTTATGTGGATCAGGGCAAATCCCCCATGAACTAAGTAAACAAGGCATGTAGCCCACCGGGGGCAATTTTGACATGCTTGCTTTGTTGCAGAAAGACCAAAAAACTAAGTGACACTTTCAAGGAGTGGAGAAATCACAGATTTAATAATGTGCACTGTCTCTGGGAAAATTCCAAATCAGAGCAAAGTAAGACTCGGGAGCCCTGTGTCATATATGCTTCCTGAGTTAATCATATTGCAAATGTGTTCACTCCCTCCAGGACCTAGAGGAATTGAAACTCCAAACTTCCCTTTCCCCAGGTGTTCCAAGGATTCCACCCAATTTAACAATCCACCCTTTCCCCAGGTTTTCCAAGGATTCCACCCAGCTTAACAATCCACCCTTTCCCCAGGTGTTCCAAGGATTCCACCCAGCTTAACAATCCATCCTTTCCCCAGGTGTTCCAAGGTTATGATGTCAGCTAACATCCCACCCTTCCCTCAGGGCAGCGCTCCTGGCTTGTTTTGCTAATCCAGTTTTGGTGAAGGAGGCAATGTCTCAGCCGAAGGTCATTCCCCCAGAACATCAGAGCTACCTTTGAATTAGCCCTTTTTGCCTTCTCAGCTTTACAAGGTCACAGGGCAATATGTGAATGGGCCAATCTGCCATCATCAGCTTGCACTACCACAGTAAACCTAGAAGTACCAAATGGCCATTGGTCCCAATGGAAGCCAAAAGTTATTGGAGTCCTACAGACAGTCTATTTTACTTCTTTTCCAACCATCCATGGCTTCAACTACTTCTCTTTTTTTTCTTTTGGGTAACAGTCCATTTTAGTGTTCCCTCCCACTTTCAGTGCAATAAAATCTCAACCACTCATTGGTAGCACCATGGTGACTAACCTTTGACCTTGGAGCATGCAACCAGGAAAAGTAACCTCATACCCGTTAGTCCATCTCTTCTCTCTACACCTTTCAGCTTTTCTCTGTGATCAGGGATTTTTCTTTCTCTGTGAGGAAAACACATACATATGCTTCCTGATCAACTGGACAGAAACCTGAACCTTCATCTATATTGTAGCTGTAGCCCTCAATAATCAGTCTTCACTTGTCCCTGTAACCCATCATATCTAACACAAAAGAGGAGTCCAGGTAATCTCTCTCCTAATAACTCTGGACATCACAGTAAGGGTTGAAACTGCCATAGGGAGCCTGACCACTGCTTTATCATACCTTGGAATTCTGTCTCAAGACGTATAAGAAAGCTGTGAATTACTGGAAAGGGGAAAACCTGAGAAAACAATAAACTCACCTCCAGATTTAATGACCTATCCTCTGTATCACTTTCATATCACTAATCGGGCACTTTACACTCCTGAGCTTTTCCTCCCAAAAGATAACATCTAGACCTCAGTTGTATTTCAGCTCCAGGCCAAGAAAAGCAGAAAAACCAGACAAGTGACAATGTGGCAGCTTCACAACCAGCTTTTACCTCCCAAGTCAATCAACAGGACCATTTTCGAGCTTTACCCACCACTCTTTTGGGGAAATCATGCTGTTGTGACCTCTCGTTCAGCCCACTACTATCGAAGTCCATCCCCCTGTGATCTTGACATTCTACCTCAGCAGGAAGTAATTATGAAAGATATGACCTTCATCCCTATTCCATAAAACTAAAAGGCTGGATTGTTAAGTCTGATGAAATAATTAAATGGCTATCTCCTCCTCTGGAAGCTGACCTTTAAGCCACTTCATGAAGGACATTCCACTTGCTTATACCACATTCTACCTGCTAAGACCATTATCTCTCCCCACCAGAGTTTCCCAGAATCCATACTTGCACAGAAAATTCTCTGCTTAGAAAAAACCTGCCTAGATTCATTTAAAAACTTCTAACCTCTGTCTTTGGGAGATAGCACCATTTTGGGGCTCAGCCCATCTGGATTTCCAGATGCCCTAATAAATTCATAATTCTTAACTCTTTTTGGCCTCATGCATTCCTCTTTCAGTGACTCTTAACAGTCATAAGAATAATTATTTTCAATTCATTTAGCCCAATTACTATTTTTGTATATCTTGATTGTTTTTCAGTATTTTTTAATTCAGTTATTCCTAAAAGTTATATAAATTTTCATCCAGTTCAAAGATATGACCTACTTAGAAGCCTGCAATTTAAAGTAAGTCAGAGTTCTTCTGATGGATATTTCTAAATATATAGTACTAGAGGTCTGGTGTATGAAATTCATACACAGTGGGGTTCCCTAGGCCTGGCTGATGATCAGGGCCAAACAAGCCCGGCCGATTGGGGCCATGCCAATCAGGGATTGCTTGCTGGGGGGAAGAAAGCAGGGAGAGATCACAGGAGTTTGACTATTGGCTCCACGAGGGAGCTGGCCTTTGGCCTCCATGGGAAAGGGGCCACATATGATGCCACCCAATCCCAGTTCTCTATCTCAGCCCAGGGCCCAAAAGCCCTAGCAAGTTTGGCAGAGGAAGTGACCATAACCAGGCTGGGTGCAGGAGGAAAGGACTCCAGACACTGCCCTCCTGCCTCCAGCCCTCATGCCTTCCTGCCCTATTTTTCCCCTCACTGCTGTGCTGCCACCAGGGCCTGTTGGCCAGGGGAGGAGCTGTGGTGGTTCACTGGCTGGGAAGGAGGGACCACAGGAGGTTGGCTACTGACCCTGTGGAGGGAGACAGTCCTCGGCCCCCCTAGAAAATGGGCCACGTCCACCACCACCCATCCCTAGTTCTCCATCCCAGTCTGGGACATGGCCCTGATCAGGTGATCAGGACTTGCTGGTCAGGGTGAGGAGCCATAGAAGATTGGCCAGCCTACAGGGTAGGTACCACAGTAGGTTGGCCAACCTGAGAAGGTTGGCTGTGGGAGCACACTGACCATCAGGGAATAGCTCTTGCATTGAGTGTGGGCCAGTGAATGTTATAGTGACTGGTCTTTCCAGTCATTCAGTCATAACAGACCCTTAGGCTTTTATATCCTATAGAGGCCAAATACATGAAATTTGTGCATAGGAAGGATCTCAAGGCCTGGTTGGAAATGAGGGTCAATCTATGGGGTAATGGGCAGGGCAATTGGGGAGGCCCCCACTGGCCCACATGTTGGCCAGTCTAGCACTAGCTACTTACCAGCCCCATCCCATGATACTGCCACCACCACCGGTCACCTCCCTCTGTAGAGCAACCAGTGGGGTAATTATGGGGCCCCTGATGGCACCTGCCTTGTGAGATGGGAACAGCTCACAAGTATCTTCCCTCGGACGGTTAGTGTGTATCATAGTAACCAGTCATTCCACTGGTTGTTCTATTGTTTGGTCAGTTTTTGTTGGGAGCTGACCTGAATGCAGGGGTCCCATATGAGCGTAGCTTTCTGAAAGCTGACCTGAATGCAGGGGTCTCATATGAGCATAGCTCTCTAAGTCCCTTCTTCACTAGTTAAAATTACTGACTGCTGATCTTTTGTTTAAGTGCTTAGCTAGAAGTATCATAGGACAGTCAAGAGACTGCTGACACTTAGTCTAGAGTCTGCTAATACTCTGAGAATTAGACATGGGCAGGAATATTATGAGGAAGTTGGCAGGGTGAGAAGTTTAGAAGAAACGGTGTGTGGTTAAATTGCTGTGCTTGCCAAAATCATGTATACAGTAACTTCCTTAATTATGCTGGATAAATATGAGCTTTACAATAACTCGGGGCTGCAGTCTTGAACTGTAGTTCTCCCAACCCCATCTTTTTTGTCTCTTGTCTTTTTCTTATCCTCACCCCCTCATTCAGGTACCTGTGTAGTGCTGGCAGGTACCGGCAAGTGTGCATATTAGGCTTTTATTATTTAGGACACTAGAGGCCTGGTGAATGAAATTCATGCATGGGAGGGTGTTCCCTCAGCTTGGCCTGCACTCTCTTGCAATCTGGGATGTCAGATTGCTGGTTTAGGCCTGATTCTGCTGCAGGATCAGGCCTAACTTGCAGTTGGGCAGCCCTTTAGCAATTTGGTACCACTGTCTCCTAACCACTTACCTGCCAGCCTGCTTTTCTCATTGCCTCTAACCACCTCTACCTCAGCCCCTTCCCACCATGGCAGCTGCCTCTGCTTTACCCCCACTGCTGCGACTTTGTCTGGAAGTCAATCTAATAAGCATATTATGCTTTTATTATTATCTAATCTAATAAAAGAGTAATATGCAAATTAACCATCAGAGACACTTAAGCCACGCCCCCAGCCAAGCCACGCCCACCTACCAATCAGAGTGACTATATGTAAATTAACCCAGCCAAGATGGCGGTTAATTTGTATACACAGGCCCAGAGCAAAGACTGAAGACAGCCTAGAAGGAAGCCAAGTGCTGCAGAAGGGAGCCACGCAGCAGAGCAGGGAGGGAGCGAGGCAGCAGAGATGGGAGGAAGCAAGGCAGCAGAGAAGGCTTTGCTTCCTTCTCTGCTTCACTCTGGTTCAGGAAACCCTATTCTTGCAGGAATAGGCTGAGGAAGCCCTATTTTTGCAGGAATCTTCTTGCAATGGGTTTCTAGTCTACTCTATAAAAGTGAAATAGTAAAATTAACCGTTTCTCCGAGACGGGTAAGCCACGCCACCCCAGCCAATCAGAGTGTCTGTATGCAAATTAGCCCAGCCAACGTGGAGGCCGCCACTCACGGACCTGAGTAAATAGCAGTTTCCATTGCGGCAGGAGCGAAAGTGAAGCTGCTCTCGCTATAACAAAACACAGATTTGAAACAATGTAACAATTATAGAATCCTTGGGAGCTGAAGGAAAGAGCAGCCCGGGCCTCACCAGTAAAAGTAACAATTGTTTCATTATAGACACTGCGAGGTGAAGCAGAAAGGAGGCTTCCTTAGTATTTAGTAGGCCGCCTTAAAGGAACAGT